>SJYV01021426.1:263306-334911 GCA_006410875.1 Neotragus pygmaeus | reverse complement strand
ACACACACACTACATGTTGTATTTCTTAATTTCACTTTATTTTTCTTATGACTCACACACAGAAAGAGTCAGACAAAACTTAGCGACTAAACAACAACTAGAGAAATGATTATAGTTAACAGTGTATGTGTGTGACTCTTTCATGACCCCATGAACTGTAGCCCACCAGGCTCCTCTGTCCATGGAATTCTCCAGGCAAGAATACTGGAGTGGGTTGCCAGTCCCTTCTTCAGGGGATCTTCCCAACCCAGGGATCAAACCCAGGTCTCCTGAACTGCAGGCAGATTCTTTATTGTCTGAGCCACCAGGGAAGCACAAAGTTAATAATGCTGTGTTTTATACTTGAAAGCTGCTAAGAGAGTAGATCCGAAATTTTCTCACAAACAAGAAGTGGTAATTTTGTGCCCTGATGGAGATGTTAGCTGATGCTATTGTGGCAAAGATTTTGCAATGTATAATGGAGCAAATCAATACATTGTACACCTGAAATGTACACAATGTATCATGCCCACTGCATCTCAGGGGAAAATCAAAAACGATGAAAGCAAATAAAGTCTCATGTGTGCTGCCTAGAGAGGGGAGAGCTTCCTTGGTGAGCCCGTGTCTCTTGGCTCTGCGATGAGTCGGCCTACCTTCAGGCATGGTCCTGGCGCTGACATAGGCGGCCACGCTACACCTCTCCTCGGGGGAATCTTGGTTGCAAGCCTGAAGCTCGATGCGATAGCCAGTAAAGTGACGCAGGCCGGAGATGACCAGCGACTCCTTGTTCACCACCTTCTCGAAGGGTCTGTGCTCCTCCGAGCTCGTGGGTGTGCTGGTGGAGGAGCTATTGGGGAACCCCAGAATGGTGGGCACGGCTGCTGTCACATTCCCTGCGTCACCAAGGGCTCTGCGTTTCCTCGAAGGCCTGTCATGACAGGAGGACACAACTGGTCATACAATCACCATCTTTGAAAAAATGCTACTGGAGAATAAAAGGTTTAAAACCAAAGACTGAGATGCAGTGAGATTCAAGGGGAGGAGCGTGTAGATTACAGTGTAAATTTCCAGGAATTATAACCCAGAGTTGATTTTAAAGAAGATGCCCTCCTAGGCATCCTGTCAGGCAAGCCCACCCCAAGAGAGGAGTAGGGAGGCTCTGGTACCACCCATAGGAGACACGCCAATATTCCCTTCAACATGCTTAATTTCAGATTTCCATTTTGCAGATGAATAGTCCAGCCAGGGTCAGTGTCAAAAATGAGATGCCAAAAGCGTGTAAGAGTCTAGCCCTGCCAAATGATTCAAGCTACTTGACACCATCACCAGTTTAACCAGGAGAAATACATCGTCTTATTCTTAGGACCCTTTAGGACAATGGCATAATCTAAGTGAGTAAGCTTCAATCCTTGGTAAAAAAAAATATCTTAACACTCAGGTTACTAAGGGTCACTCCCAAAATTGTCTTTGTGATTGGCACATTTTCTCCCCTTTAAAAGATATATGAAGAAAAATGTTAATAGTCTAAAAAATTATAAATCCAAAAAGAAAGGTATAAAGAAAATTTGAATTCCTTAGCATTCCACTGACTGATATGTCCGTTGGGCAATTATTTTTTCTGTGAATGTTACATAAGGGTATAATGGGGGGATCAAGCTAGTTCTATAATCCACTTGGCTCACTTGTATTAGAAGCAATTTCAAATATTTTCCTCAAAACATAATGTCTCAAATAGGATGGAATTTACTTTTTTTCCCCTTCTTCAACATGAAGATATTCCCTCCTTGTATGAAAGTGCCACATGCTCATTGGAGAAAACTTGGAAACCTGTAGAATATTCCATTTAATGCAAGAACCATAATTTACTTAGTCATCCTCAAATTTTTAAAATATAAGCATATTCCCAATTTTTTTGCTATTATAAATATTACTGTGATCATTGTCCAAGTGTCTCATTAGTTCCTAAAAGTAGATTCTAAGAAATTATTAGATTATGCCTCTTCATACCTACGGCTAAATTGCTACCCTCCAGACCCTTTAAACTGACTTGTGGTCACACCCATAAAGGGGCTTCCCAGGTGGCAATAGTGGTAAAAAAAAAAACAAAACCTGCCTGCTAATGCAGGAGATGAGACATGGGTTCCATCCCTAAGTCGGGAAGATCCCTCGGAGGAGGGCATGCCAATCGACCCCAGTATTCTTGCCTAGAGAATCCCATGGACAGAGGGGATTGGCAGGCTACAGTTTATAGGGTCCCAAAGAGTTAGACACAACTGAAGCAGCTTAGCACACAGATATAGCTGCTGCCTATTTGTTTATTTATATTGTACCTACTTTCTGAAACTCTCATTCTAAGAGTTTCAGGGGTGATTTTCTTAGGTTTTCAAGGAATACTCTTGGATAAAGGGTCAGTAAACTTGTCACATAAATGCTAGATAGTAAATATTTGGGTTTTTGCCAGATGTGTGTTTTTTGTCACAGCTGTTCAGCTTGCAATGGCTTTCAAGCCACGGCAGCTTGAAACAGCCAGAGACAAGTGTACACAAGTGGGCGTGGCTACATTCCAACAAAACTTGTAGACAAAAACAGCAGTCTGTCTACTCTTGAATCAAAATACCTGAAAATGTCAATGCTTTTGTTTCCCACAATATATTCCTTACAATCTATTCCAATTCTCATTTCTGCGTTACTGCATTGGCTGCTGCTACAGCTGCTAAGTTGCTTCAGTCGTGTCCGACTTGTGTGACCCCATAGATGGCAGCCCACCAGGCTCCCCTGTTTCTGGGATTCTCCAGGCAAGAACACTGGAGTGGGTTGCCATTGCCTTCTCCAATGCAGGAAAGCGAAAAGTGAAAGTGAAGTCACTCAGTCATGTCCAACTCTTAGCGACCCCATGGACTACAGCCCACCAGGCTCCTCCATCCATGGGATTTTCCAGGCAAAAGTACTGGAGTGAGTTGCCACTGCCTTCTAGATACTCAGAGAATTGTTAATTAGTTATGATGAGATTGGCTTCCTTCCAAAGTAAACAGGAATAGTTTTAAGAAAAATGTTACTTTGGATGTTGCTTTCATCTAAATAATATTTATCTTGTTGCAGAAGTTTTCTAGTCCTAGCTTTATAAAAGGCCTGTCCCCCAACCGCCTTTCTTTAAGTCCAGTTCAGTTCAGCCACTCGGTCATGTCTGGCTCTTTGAGACCCCATATGGATGGCAGCACGCCAGGCTTTCCATCACCAATGCCTGGAGCTTACTCAAACTCAATGGTTGGTGATACCATCCAACCATCTCATCCTCTGTAGTCCCCTTCTCCTCCTGCCCTCAATCTTTCCCAGCATCAGGGTCTNTCCCTCTCCACGCTACTGTACTCTAACTTTGGCATCTACCAGAATGTTTAGAAACTATTTATGTATGAATTCTCTGTCTCTTTGGAGAAGGAAATGGCAACCCACTCCAGTATTCTTGCTTGGAGAATCCCATGGACGGAGGAGCTTGGTGGGCTACAGTCCACGGGTTACAAAGAGTAGGGCATGACTGAACGACTTCACTCTCTGTCTCTTTAGCCTGGATAGGTTTATGGCAGAGGAAGTGAGGAATAAACCAGAGTGTAGGAGGAGGGAAGTGGACAGGGGACAATTTTGGGAAACAGACTAAAGAACTGTGAGCAGAGACAACAAAGCAACTTGAAGACTGAAATTTTCCTGCTGCTACGTTGGCTCAAATGTAAGTTTTGACCTTGTCAGTGTTTATAACATTTTAATGTAGGTGCCGATAGTTGGGCTTCCCAGGTGGCTCAGTGGTAAAGAATCCACCTGCCAATGCAGGAGTCGAAGGAGATGTGGGCTCGATCCTTGGGTGGAGAAGATCTCCTGGAGGAGGAAATGGCAATCCACTCCAGAATTCTTGCTTGGGAAATCCCATGGACAGAGCAGCCTTGTGGGCTACAGGCCATGGGGTCATATAGAGTTGCACACAATTGAGCACACAGGTATGCATGCCAGGTCTTAGAAGTCAATAGGTTTCACATAAAAATCTGAAAGTCTGCCTTCCCTTGAAAAGTCAGCTCTGGTAGTTTTGGGCCTAGATTCCCGTGTGGATGGAGGTGAGAAGCAATCAGCTTTCCATTTTGACTCAGTCTCCACCACTCTCTTACTCTGGGCACCTTCACTTTATGACCTTTTTCTGGCTTCTGCATAGTTTTTGTAAGCCTTTGAATTTATGATCCCGATTCAGAAAATTTCCTGGTTGATTCACAGTTGCCATTGTAAGGAAAAGTTTCATCCAGAGAAAAGAGATATTTATTGAATAGGGATGATATTAGTCAACATTAGGCACACACTATGTGCCCATTGGTCTGACTCTATTTTTAATAACAACTTTATTGAGATAAAAATCACATATCATACAATTCATCTATTTAAAGTGCATGGTTCAAGGAATTCGCTGGTGGTCCAGTGGTTAAAGCCTCATGATTTCATTGCTGACGGTGTGGGTTCAGTCCCTGGTCAGGGAACTAAGATCCTGCAAGCTGTGAGATAGCAGCCAAAAAAAAAAAGTGCATGGTTCAGTGTTTTTTTTTTTTTTCCCTATATTCAGAGTTATGCAGCTATCACCACAATCAACTTTAGAATATTTAGAACTTTAGAACCCTCAAAAGTGGCCCTGTATCTATTGGCAATTACTCTCCATTTTCCATCAACACTCCAGTCTTGAGCATCAAGTACTCTATCTCCACGGGTTTGTTTATTTTTGCTATTTCGTGTTCATCGTATCAGACTACATGTGGTCCCCTGTGACAGCCTCTTCATTTAGCATGTTTTCAAGATTCATGTCGTGGCATTTATTGATATTGCATTTCTATTTAATTAATTTACTTGTTAATTTCTTTTTATTAATGAATACTATTCCATGGTATGGATACATCACATCTCTGTTATCTCTTCATCCATTGGGTTGTTGATGGACATTTGGGTTGTTTCCACTTCTTCCTATTGTGAATAATGTTGCTATGAACAGTCTTCTGCACATTCTTATGTAGACATAGGTTTTCATGTCTCTTGGGGGTGGGAATGCTGGGTTATATGCTAACTCTATCTTTAACCATTTGAGGAAGTTGCAAATTGTTTCCCCAAGTGGCTGCACCATTTTTTCTTCCTACTGGCAGTGTGCTGAGCTGCAATCGTTCAGTCAGTAAAGAATCTGCCTGCAATGCAGGAGACCAGGGTCCAATCCCTGAGTCAGGATATGGCAACCCACTCCAATATTCTTGCCTGGGAAATCCCATGGACAGAGGAGCCTGGTGGGCTACAGTCCATGAGGTCACAAAGAGTAGGACACAACTTGCCCACCCCTGCCCCGCCACTGCCCCCACTGGCTGGGTATGAGGGTTCTAATTTCTCCATATTCTCACCAACCCTTGTTGTTATCTGTCTTTTTTTTTTTTTTTTATAGTCATGTTAGTTGGTGTGAAATGGTGTCTCACTGTGTTTTGATTTGCATTTCCCTGATGGCGAGTAATATTGCGCATCTTTCATGTGCTTGTTGGCCATTTGCCAGGCCTGTTTTAAGGGCTTAAGTGAAGGAATCCTCAGCCCCATGACAACTGCAGGTGACAAGTGGTGTTACTGTTCCTTTCCTCATGACATGCCAAGCTCAGACGGAGTTGCCAGTGTCTTTTCAGCAGATGGGCTTCCCTGATTGCTCAGCTGGTGAGGAATCTGCCTGCAATGAGGGAGACCTGGGTTGGGAAGATCCCCTGGAGAAGGGAAAGGCTACCCACTCCAGTATTTTGGCCTGGAGAATTTCATGGACTATACAGTTCATAGGGTCACAAAGAGTCAGACACGAATGAGTGATTTTTCACTTTCAGATGATATTAATCCTTATTACTTACAAGGAAATTTTAGCTCCTGGTTCTGGACAGGAGAACAAATCTGAAACAAAGACTTTGATGCATTGTTAGCACCCAGTAGCCAGCGCCTCAAAAACGTCTGTTTGTTGTGTTTTTCCGGACTCAGAACCTCTGCATGTGCTGTTTCCTCTTCCTTGAGTAGTCCTTTTCCCTGACTAACTTCTAGATTCTCTGAGAGGCTTCCCTGATCTTCCAGTCTAAATCCAAACACTTATCCACTCTCACAGTATTCTGAACGATTACTATGACAGCATTCATTCATTAGTGTCTTTATATTTTCTCATCTTTCTTTTAAGCAAAAGATCACACCAGTCCATCCTGAAGGAAATCAATCCTGAATATTCATTGGAAGGACTGATGATGAAGCTGAAGCTCCAATACTTTGGCCAACTGATGTGAAGAACTGACTCATTGGAAAAGACCCTGATACTGGGAAAGATTGAAGGCAGGAGAAGGGGATGACAGAGGACGAGATGGTTGGATGATGTCAGACTCAATGGACATGAGTTTGAGCAAGCTCTGGGAGATGGTGAAGGACAGAGAAGCTGATGTGCTGCAGTCTGTGGTGTCACAAAGAGCTGGACACAACTGAGCAACTGAACAACAGCAACAATATATGTACATTTGTATTCTGCCTTTTCCCCCACTTCACGTGATATTACAAAAACTGTCAACTTAATTGAAAGTATCATTTTAAATGGCTACAAAGTATTCTATGAGGTCATCATAAAATAGCTCATATAACCATTTCCTTTTTTTTTTTAAAAAAAGTGTTTATATGGTTTATTGCTTTTGCTATGGTAAATAACACTGACATGAACATCTTGGGGCACAAAGGTTTTTTTCCTGTGTTTAGGATTATTTCCTTAGCATAAAGTCTCAGAGGTGAAATTACTGAGGCATTGAAGGCCCTTGATGTCTATTGCTAACATACTAGCCCAGAGAAGATGTTGCAGTGATTTAGACTGCCTTCAATATATATAACAGTGTCAGCACTGGGTGTATTATCATTCTAAGGAAAGCTTTGCTTGGATCTGCATTTCTTTGATTAACAGTGGGGACAAATCTAATGATTATACAAACAATGGTAGCATGTCTTAATTGATATGCCAATTAAAAAAAAGCAGATATTACATTAGTGGTGCATTTTCCTGCAGGAGCCCAGGAAAGACTGAATGAGGGCATTTTCTGGTGAGGATAGGAGAATCAAGTGTCCTGAACAGCCTCAATAAAACAGCTGATAAGGGGATTTGCAGATAAGGCAGAAGGACATATGGCTGGACTGTTACTCTGTAGCTCATACTTTACGCCTTATCAGAATAGAGAGGCCTACTCCCCTGTGAATGATGGCTACATTGGATAGTGCAAGGAAAAAATCCACACACTGCAGGTGACAGTCAGAGCTGCTGGAGGCATGTGTGATGGGACTTAAGATGGAAAATGCTGCGACTGGAGAAGCCTTAATGAACTCTGGGAGATTAAGAGTCTTCAAATGTTTTGTTTCGTTTGATTTACCTGGGGAATATTTGGGGGCTTCCTAGGTGGCGCTAGTGGTAAAGAACCCACTTGCCAATGCAGGAGACAGGAGATGTGGGTTTGATCCCTGGGTTAGGAAGATCCCCTAGAGAAGGAAACGGCAACCAACTCCAGTATTGTTGCATGGAGAATCCCATGGACAGAGGAGCCTGGTTGGCTACAGTCCATAAAATTGCAGAGTTGCACACAACTGAAGCAACTTAGTATGCACACATGGGGAATATTTTATTTCTCTGTGATATCTCAGCAGGGAACCTAGGCTGGGGAGTGGGAGGAGGAAGCAGGAGGCCCATTTGGTCCACTCCCTCATTCACAAAGAGATATTTGGCCCTTGTCTCCAGATGAGGTTATAAATGCAATTCCAGAGACATGCTGAAAGGGTGGAGAGCAGATTTCCATCTTTAGACTTTCTTCCAAGCACTGACATGTACTCAACACTTAGACCTCACAGCAACCCCACCAAATGCACATCATCATTCTTATTTCCACCTTGCAGAAGAGGTGACCGCAGCCTGAGGAGGTTCAATCATCTACCTAGGATCAAATAGTAAGCAATGATTCAAACTCAGGCAGTGTGAAGAGGGCAGAATGGAGACTTTCAAATTGGAGAGCAAAAGAGACTTCTCTGGGGATCCAGTGGCTAAGACTCTCTGTACAAGAGGACTGGGTTCCATCCCTGGTCAGATCCCACAGGCTGCAACTGTTTGCATTCTGTAACTAAAGACTCTGCACACAACAATGAAGATCCCACATGGTGCAACAATGCAGCCAGATAGATAAATACAATATATATTATAAAAAACTGGAGAGCAAAACCATGATTAAGTCACTGGGAAAATGTGGTCTATTGTGGTAGATTTCTTATTTATTTTTTTCTTCTGAATTTTTAATTTTGTATTGGGTTATAGCCAATTAACAATACTGTAATAGTTTCAGGTGAACAGCAAAGGGTCTCAGCTATACCTATGTGTGTATCCGTTCTTTTGTGGTAGATTTCCTGACTAAAAAAAGGCTGAATTTTCATTGAAAACAGCTGAGCCAACCTTGGCTTCCTGAAAGATATCAATTAAATCAGTTGAAGTAGGATATCAGGAAAGATCAATAGACCCACACATAGGCTTTTGAGGGCCAAGGTCTGAAGAAAGAATTGGGACATTCCTATCAATTATCCATTTACTTGTATAGTCTCATATCGATAATCCATAAAGTGGGCAGAGAGTGGTTCTAACCATGAGTGGTTAGAGAAAAGAAGCCCCTGGGTTCAAATCCTGCTGTCCCTGATCTATAAATCTGAACTAAAAGTTTCTGAGCCTCAGTCCTCTTGTCTTTAAAATGGGGATTGTGTTAGTACCCAGTTTATAGTATTCTTAGAAGAAATAAATCAGATTATGCATATAATATGCTTCTATTGCCTAGCACATCATAAATACTCAATAAATGTTAGCTGTTAATATTTAGTCATTCTTTCTTTCAACAAATATTTGCTTAGCCTCACCTGTACTCTATGGGATTGGTAGAAATGTCTTGGATGACCCAGGAAGGGGATAAGATAAAATTCTGAGGTCAAAGGTTTTAACTACAAAGCCTCTTGCTGTGAAATGTGTTGACTGGTGATAATTTTTGAGAGATAGGACTGCAGAACTTATCTAATGCGTAGCGATAGATCAGCAGAAAGGGGGACCCAAGGTCCACTGGGAACACAGTCTAGGATGCACCCAGACGTAAGGCCTCTCGACATGGACTATGAATTGTGTTCCTTTAGGCTGTCTAGGATCAACTAAACAAAACCAGACAATACGAAACAAAATCTAGTGCTTTTCTGCTGCTCAGGATCAAAGTAGGATCTCTGTCTCAGAAAGCAGTGTTTAGACTTTGTCTCTGGGGAACTGGCGAGAGCTGAGTTGAATGAGATGGAAAGAGTTTGGACTATAAAACAAGGTGCCTGAGTTAGCAGATTAGCTTCTGTGAATAAATCATCTGGATATTGCATCAGAGCTCAAACGAAAGTTCAGTGTCTCGAAACTGACACTTTAAATTACCCTTTTGGTGGAAAAAGAAAGAGGAAAAGAATTGAATGGAGACCAGGGAGCCCATCAAAACCTTTTAAAAACTCTAGATAAGGCATAATATTTTACAATTTTATTTTTGTTGACGTATAATTGGTTTGCAATGTTGTGTTAGTTTCAAGTATGAAGCAAAGTGATTCAGTTTTACTTACATCTATCTATTGTTTTTCAGCTTTTTCCCCCCTTGTAGCTTAATTACAAAATATTGAGTATGGTTCCCTGTATAATACAATAGGTCCTTGTTGGTTATCTATTTTATATATAATAGTGCATATATGTTAATTCCCAACTCCTAATTTATCCTCCATCTCCTACTTTGGCAACCATAAGTTTGTTTTCTATGTCTTTGGATCTGTTTCTGTTTCATATATAAGTTTATTTGTATTGCTCTCTCTTTTAATTCCCCATGAAAGTGATATAGTACGATATTTGTCTTTGGCTTGCTTCACTTGGTATGATAATGTCTAGGTCCATCCACATTGCTGCAAACGGCATCATTTCACTCTTTTTATGGCATTCATTCGTTCTTTTATGGCTGAGTCATATTCCATTACTCAGTAATACTTTGTAAAAATTTGGGGTTTGGAAATGAAATGATCATCTAAGCAGCTGTCACTCATGTAGCATGTGTCACATGCTAAATTCTGCATCAAGAGCTCAATGCAACATTGTTTCATTTTATTATTATTTTTAATTAAAAAGAGTTTTTAGAGCAGTTTTAGGCTCACTGCCTAATTGTAAGGAATATGCATGCACTTTCCATATACTCCCTGCCCCCACTCATGCATGGTCTCCCTCACTATCAACAACACTCCCCAGAATGGTACATTTCGACCAAGGATTAATCTACACTGATGCATACTACATTGGTGCATACAAACCCAAAATTTGTACTTTACTTTGGGACTCACTCTTGGTGTTGTACTTTCTATGGTTTGGATGGATGTGTAATGACATATATCCATCATTATGGTATCATGCAGAATATTTTCACAGCTCTAAAAATTCTCTGTGTTACATCTATTCATCCTCCCCCTCCCAACCCCTTACCCCACAACTCTGATATTTTTGCTATCTTCATTGTTTTGCTTGATTCAGAATGTCACATAATGTCACATCCTACAGTATGTAGCCCTTTCAGATTAGTTTTCTCCATTTAGTAATAGGCATTTAAGTTTCTGCCATATCTTTTCATGGCTTCTTAGCCCATTTCTCTTTAGTACTGAATAATAACCATTATCTGGTGGTCCCACACTCTATTTATCCATCCACCTATATAGTGACATCTTGGTTGCTTCCATGTTTATACAATTATGAACAAAGCTGCTATAAACGTCTGTGTGCAGGTTTTCGCGTGCACTTGTTTTCAGCTGCTTTGAGTAAATATCAGGGAGCACAATTACCATTCTGTTATTTATTTACTTGCGCCTGTGCTGGACCTTTGCTGCTATGAGTGAGCTTTCTCTAGCTGCGCAAGTGGGAGCTACTTTCTAGTTGCAGTGCCCAGCTTCTCGTGGTGGCTTCTCTTGTTGCCAAGCAGGGTCTCTAGGACCTCAGTATTTGTGCACACAGCTTTAGTTGCCCTGCAGCATGAGGAATCTTCTAGGGCCAATGATCAAACCGATGTCCCCTGCAGTGGCAGGTAGATTTAACCACTGGTAGAAGTCCCCATTCTTTTATTTTAATTCCTTCAGTGGCTCTGTGGTATGATCATATTTATCCCTGTTTCACAGATGAGAAAACTAAGGTTCAGAAAAGTCCTGATTTACCTAAAGACAAGTTACAAGTTGACGTGAAGAAAAGACATGGTCTTGTCTATTTGATGGATCAGGAGTCAGATGACAATATACAGCCTTGATGTACTCCTTTTCCTATTTGGAACCAGTCTGTTGTTCCATGTCCAGTTCTAATTGTTACTTCCTGACCTGCATACAGGTTTCTCAAGAGGCAGGTCACGTGGTCTGGTATTCCCATCTCTTTCAGAATTTTCCACAGTTTATTGTGATCCACACAGTCAAAGGCATTGGCATAGTCAATAAAGCAGAAATAGATGTTTTACTGGAACTCTCTTGCTTTTTTGATGATCCAGCGGATGTGGGCNATACAGATTTCTCAAGAGGCAGGTTAGGTGGTCTGGTATTCCCATCTCTTTCAGAATTTTCCACAGTTTATTGTGATCCACACAGTCAAAGGCTTTGGCATAGTCAATAAAGCAGAAATAGATGTTTTACTGGAACTCTCTTGCTTTTTTGATGATCCAGCGGATGTTGGCAATTTGATCTCTGGTTCCTCTGCCTTTTCTAAAACCAGCTTGAACATCAGGAAGTTCACGGTTCACGTATTGCTGAACCAACATTCAGATGCTTATATCTTTCCTTTTCTCCTTGGCTTTTCGCTTCTCTTCTTTTCACAGCTATTTGTAAGGCCTCCCCAGACAGCCATGTTGCTTTTCTGTATTTCTTTTCCATGGGGATGGTCTTGATCCCTGTCTCCTGTACAATGTCACGAACCTCATTTCATAGATCATCAGGCACTCTATCTATCAGATCTAGGCCCTTATAAGGAAGCAGGCTCTAGATTTAAACTGGTTCTATATCTAATGAGATATTTAGTAGATTGTTTATTTGGGAGATTATTTAACCTCTCTGTATCTCTGTTTTCTCATTCATATGTAAATAATAATATGACTCACTTCATAGAATCCTTATGAGAATCAAAGATGGTACTTAGAACATAGGAGCACATAATTAAATAAATGTTAGATTTACTAACTATACTAAACAAAAATCAAATGTCCCTTGTTAATTTATCTAGCAAGATGCTTAAACAGACATGAAAGAAAAAAGATGAATAAACAAATAGGAAAGACAGTATAGATAATATTAGAGTTCAATTAATATTTGGAGCTAAACATGTGAGAAGAAATAGGTATTAGAGATGTGAGCACAGATAAGACTGGTGCCTATAAATGGGAGACTACTCTATATTACTGGGAGGGGTTCCGCAAAATATTTCCAATAAAAATATTCTTCAGTGTTCCCACTTGATTGTTCCAGTCTTCTCTGCTCAAGAGTCATGAGCCTATTTGACTTAGGTGGTGTCCACATTATCTCCAGTAGCAGTAAAATATAAATGGTCATCCTAACCTCAGTACAAGAAGAGGATTATTGTGCATTCCCAAAATAGATGCCTTTATCAAATACCAAGCACAGACCTAAAAGAATGCATGGTGTCCTGACCCATCTAGAGATTATTTTCAATCATACACAAAACCATTTAACAAGAGATTAAAACTTTGGCCTTTCCATCTACGGAATGTTACACTACTGTAAATTATTTTTAAAGAGACTGATCAGTTTGATACAGACTTGTTTTAGAAAATGGAAAAAGCAAGGCTTAGCTCTAGAGTCAATTTTCTTTCTCCATAGTAACAATCACATACAAAAGTGCTTCAGTACTTAAAAAGCCTTCACTTCAATTCTTGAACTTAAATCCTCCATTCAACTTCATGCACTATTAAATCTTCTGTGGAACAAATCCTACATGGCTACTATCATCATCATAATGCATATGGTAAAACAGATAGCAGTACATTTTTTCTAAAATATAACCAAATAATTGCCTGACATCTTATCTGCATTCTGATATCTACTTCTGTTCTACAAAATTGAGTACTGTATTTGATAATCTGTACCTTCATTCATTACTTTAGGAGAAATGCAATAAAATATATATATATAAGAACATAATCTCTGAAATGATGGGAAAACAAACTTTCAAACCAGCATATTCTTCAGATATGTCTCTTTTACCTTTAAACAGGTTTTCATGCTTAAACATTTTGGACAAAATCTCTTCAATAAAACACACATCTCAGTGCCTCTGTACTCCCCAAATGTTGAACAAATGGGTAGTAAGTCTTTCCCTAGTATACAAGATCAGTATCTGCATCAATTAGGGCTATGTTCTCTGCCAGGGTAGAGCCTCTTGGCCTTTAGACTTAGCCCCTCCCCCAAATAAAGGTTCCTACTTTCTTAAACTGTAAGAAAAATTGCTTTTACATATACTTTGTTCAATCTCCTCTTTGTCTAGTAGCTGCCATGTTTTATTGTTCTGATTAAGCCTGACTTATCACCTCATATGCCTTTAATTTTGGGGATTTAGTTTATAGTGAGCCTGGGAACCAAGCGAATAGACTCTTCTATATGATTTAAGGCAGAAATGCAATTATCTGTTTTAAGTGGTTCGGAGTTTTTGATGTTTTCTCCTAGGTTCTCAGCTCTGTGCTACAAGTAAAGCAAGAGACTTCTCTACAAGTGGGGTGGATATAAACTATTAACCAGTTGACAGTTTTAAGCAGGACACTCAGATTAAATCAAGGTGTAAAATCCTGAGTTGCTCCATAATTCAGATCCTAACTTATTTCCACTTATGTTTTAAACTTCAGGAGTTAGTAGTAGCAGCTTTACGTTATCATATTTTTTTGTTCCTCACAAGAAAGCAAACTGCTAATGCCACAATGTGTTGGAGATTTGCAACTTTTCAATAATGATGACAAATTTTTATAGTGGATGCTGTGCCCTAGTTGCTAACCAGCAAAGAAATGTTGGGGAGTTATTTGAGGTCTCTGTCACAGAAAGGATATATCACTGGAAACAGACTACTTGGCATGATATCAGTGACTTCATAAAAAAACGGAGAGGATTTGTATAATAGAAATGGTGCAGTGGTGAATAGGTTTTAATACTGTTAAATACTGTATTACTGTTTAATACTGTTTTAAGAGTTATATCAGCAGATGCTACAACTAACCTTTGAGGAAAGGTTATTCACTAAGGACCAATTAGAAATAAACAATGTCAAGTCACTGACAGATACTAAAACACAACAGGCACATATACAGGAATTAATACCTGTCTGAAACAGGTAATAATAAAACTAACATGCCATTTATTCTTTTTTGGCCATATGGCTTATTTTGAAACTTGCAAGTTCCAGGAAGCATACACTTTAAAACTGTGACAAAAAGAGTAAGTGGTAATCTCTTTCAGGACTATAGATCTGCACATATAAATAGTTGAATATACATCCACATAAATCAACAGAACAGCATTTCCATGTATAAAATTTAAAGTGGATATAGAAAGTAAGCTTAAAAGTATTCCAAACATTTCAGTAACAATTGCTTTACTACAAGTGCCTCTTAGCTCTAAGTACATTTCCTTGTAAGTTACTCAGGAAACCCCTGAAAAATAAAGGTTCAACCTTGACATATATCCATTTCTGTGTGGTTGTTAGAACTACTCTGCCTCCAAGTTAAAGTCCTGTGGTACAAGCAATAGGTCCTTACAACTCACTTTTCCTCTCTTTCTCAGGGGAGCAATGAAAACTAATAACATCAGTTTCACAGAAAGTAGAAAAATCACTTTATGTGGATTTGCAGATAAGTATTTATTCCTTTATTCCCCTTGACCTGCATTCCTCCTTTAAAAATATCTCCATTGATTATCCTGACACCTGCTGGCAAGGGCACAGTGCATCCCAGTCTACTTTTCCCTTAAACCATTCCCACAAAGCAAAGAGTGTTGGGGTATTTTCAGTAACAATTAAGTGGCAATTCATTCAGTTTAAGTACTTAATTTCTAGCATTATCATGTAACCATGAGAAATTTTTCAATAATCTACTTCACATAGCCAACTATTTATGTTTTTATATATAAATACAAGTTTCTTTCATTAACCAAAAGATGGTAATCATTACATGGGCTGTGACTTAAAAAATAAAAACACGCTAGACATCTTCCTTAAAACACAGATAAGAACTGAATAACAGGAACAGCTTGGCTTTGGTTTTCTATGATTTTTTTTAAACATAATAAAATCAGCTTGCAAACTATTTGGGGAATAAACTCAAACTCACATAAACTCATAGGAGTAAACTGATTAGCTATGAGAGAACCCATACCATTAATTACATATTTGCAAAATTTGCTGTTTCTCATCTGATTTGAATTGAGTTCTGAAACCCACACTATTTTTGTGGGTTTCTTTATTTGGCAAGGAATATAATGAACTTACTACATCATAAATGATACTCAAAGCTGTTTTCACCTGCAAGTATATTAAATAAACAACAAATATCAGAATTAACCTTCTTAGGCTTTAGGAAACTCTCAAATCAGTCAGGTTTTCACAACCGGATACAAGTGATAACATATACAGTCTATCCCATTCTCAAAACTCTTCAAAAGATGAAAAGTTTTAAAAATAAATTACCTAATTAAAATCTTTATCTTTAATATCAGTGAAAATAAGAGTTTGGACTATAATTTAGAATCTAAAAATTGTCAAATTTGTACTTTGTCATGATTTTGAGTAATCAGGCTTTTTTAGTTTAGTCATGTATATTTTAACCCTTTGCACTGCTATCATTTTCTGAGAAGGAAAAGTCACATATCTAGCATCAAAGGCAAGTTTTAGTAAAATNTTGGTCCATGCAGCTTCCGCAAGACAGAGGAACCCTTCCTGCCAGCCAAGCCACTGAGCACTGAGTCATGGATCCCAAAGGGCATCCCATCAGTCATCATGTATGCAGGAGGATTTGCTTTGTTGAAGTAGGAATTATATCTGATATCCTTAAATCTGTTTGTATTCTCTAGACTGCCTTGCCACACAGCAGGAACTTATCATGAAAGGCTCTCTTTAAATGATTTATACATCAAATAAGTCATCTATTGAAATTTGCTACAATATAAGGCTACTTTTCTTTTCTCAGAAGATTGAGCAGGGACGTCAAGACTTTTGTTCAAATCTGGGCTCCTTTTATTACCACTCAGCAAGTAAGTCAACTTCTCACAGAGTTGATTTCCTCAGCTGCCAAATGGAAACACTGAAATCCATCTCCAAGTGAACCAATGAAAGTAAAACTTTCTTTTGATACATCAAGTTTTACAGAAGGTAAAGGATGAATAAGAGTCAAGTAAGATTTGGTTCTTGTGAGGAGAAGCAAGTTAAACTGCAGGGATCAGAGTTTTCAACTGTGAAATGAGAGAATTGGTNACTTATTTCCACTTATGTTTTAAACTTCAGGAGTTAGTAGTAGCAGCTTTACGTTATCATATTTTTTTGTTCCTCACAAGAAAGCAAACTGCTAATGCCACAATGTGTTGGAGATTTGCAACTTTTCAATAATGATGACAAATTTTTATAGTGGATGCTGTGCCCTAGTTGCTAACCAGCAAAGAAATGTTGGGGAGTTATTTGAGGTCTCTGTCACAGAAAGGATATATCACTGGAAACAGACTACTTGGCATGATATCAGTGACTTCATAAAAAAACGGAGAGGATTTGTATAATAGAAATGGTGCAGTGGTGAATAGGTTTTAATACTGTTAAATACTGTATTACTGTTTAATACTGTTTTAAGAGTTATATCAGCAGATGCTACAACTAACCTTTGAGGAAAGGTTATTCACTAAGGACCAATTAGAAATAAACAATGTCAAGTCACTGACAGATACTAAAACACAACAGGCACATATACAGGAATTAATACCTGTCTGAAACAGGTAATAATAAAACTAACATGCCATTTATTCTTTTTTGGCCATATGGCTTATTTTGAAACTTGCAAGTTCCAGGAAGCATACACTTTAAAACTGTGACAAAAAGAGTAAGTGGTAATCTCTTTCAGGACTATAGATCTGCACATATAAATAGTTGAATATACATCCACATAAATCAACAGAACAGCATTTCCATGTATAAAATTTAAAGTGGATATAGAAAGTAAGCTTAAAAGTATTCCAAACATTTCAGTAACAATTGCTTTACTACAAGTGCCTCTTAGCTCTAAGTACATTTCCTTGTAAGTTACTCAGGAAACCCCTGAAAAATAAAGGTTCAACCTTGACATATATCCATTTCTGTGTGGTTGTTAGAACTACTCTGCCTCCAAGTTAAAGTCCTGTGGTACAAGCAATAGGTCCTTACAACTCACTTTTCCTCTCTTTCTCAGGGGAGCAATGAAAACTAATAACATCAGTTTCACAGAAAGTAGAAAAATCACTTTATGTGGATTTGCAGATAAGTATTTATTCCTTTATTCCCCTTGACCTGCATTCCTCCTTTAAAAATATCTCCATTGATTATCCTGACACCTGCTGGCAAGGGCACAGTGCATCCCAGTCTACTTTTCCCTTAAACCATTCCCACAAAGCAAAGAGTGTTGGGGTATTTTCAGTAACAATTAAGTGGCAATTCATTCAGTTTAAGTACTTAATTTCTAGCATTATCATGTAACCATGAGAAATTTTTCAATAATCTACTTCACATAGCCAACTATTTATGTTTTTATATATAAATACAAGTTTCTTTCATTAACCAAAAGATGGTAATCATTACATGGGCTGTGACTTAAAAAATAAAAACACGCTAGACATCTTCCTTAAAACACAGATAAGAACTGAATAACAGGAACAGCTTGGCTTTGGTTTTCTATGATTTTTTTTAAACATAATAAAATCAGCTTGCAAACTATTTGGGGAATAAACTCAAACTCACATAAACTCATAGGAGTAAACTGATTAGCTATGAGAGAACCCATACCATTAATTACATATTTGCAAAATTTGCTGTTTCTCATCTGATTTGAATTGAGTTCTGAAACCCACACTATTTTTGTGGGTTTCTTTATTTGGCAAGGAATATAATGAACTTACTACATCATAAATGATACTCAAAGCTGTTTTCACCTGCAAGTATATTAAATAAACAACAAATATCAGAATTAACCTTCTTAGGCTTTAGGAAACTCTCAAATCAGTCAGGTTTTCACAACCGGATACAAGTGATAACATATACAGTCTATCCCATTCTCAAAACTCTTCAAAAGATGAAAAGTTTTAAAAATAAATTACCTAATTAAAATCTTTATCTTTAATATCAGTGAAAATAAGAGTTTGGACTATAATTTAGAATCTAAAAATTGTCAAATTTGTACTTTGTCATGATTTTGAGTAATCAGGCTTTTTTAGTTTAGTCATGTATATTTTAACCCTTTGCACTGCTATCATTTTCTGAGAAGGAAAAGTCACATATCTAGCATCAAAGGCAAGTTTTAGTAAAATGCTTATTAAAAATACTCTACATCCTGAATACACATTTTATATAAACACTGATGATAAGATATTTGAGAAAAATAAGAGAGTTTTAATTTAGAGAAGAGTTTAGAAGTAAAAGACATTTGCCTGGTTTTGAAGATCTTTGTAAGTTCAAGACCACAGAAGGGAGAATAGACCATTTCAATTTTGTAACCCTTCATTTGTATTTTTATGTGTCTTCTCCAAACTACATAAATTTAAAACAAAATTCTAAGAAAATATTTTAAAATAATCAGAAAAATAATTGTTTAGGATAGGGGTTGCGGGGGTGGGGGATATCATAACATAGGTCAAGGCTTTGCACTGATCTTCACTTAGTTATGTTTAATTTAGTATTTCAAAATTATTTTTAAATGTTTCACTTTGAATCTGAAGTCAGCATTTAAAGTATAAAATTAATGAGCATGTAAATCAGGCAATGAAGACACTAATGTGTAATAATTTTTAAAAGTACAGAAATCTGTTATTTCAGCAGACACTGTTATAGTAATTGGAGAAGCATGGATGTTTTCACTTGGAGTGAGATTATTTAAGTACTAATTGATCCCCATGTAGAATTAACTAAAAATCACCACTGACTAAAAAAGCAAACGCAAGTGCCAATGACTCATAGTATTTAGGACATGTCTAGACATTTTTAGATAGTGCTATTTGCTTAAAGACTTCAGACACAAACTGCAAGCACAGGGACAGATTGCATAAGATATCACGTGCTTGCTGCAACTGTATGCATGTATTGGATTTTTTAGAGCAACCCATAACGATGAATAATTTAAGAGTTAATAAAATATTCAATCTGACTGATCCATTGGTTTAATTTTAAAATAAAAATGACTAATAAAAAGAATTACATGTCCTTATTAAATCTTAGTCATTAATGCACATAAATTGCAACCCACACAGGGAACCAATTCATAAAAGGTATACAATAGGCAAACTATGTCTGGGGAGGTGGGGTGGGGGCACTGCAAGGGAAATTTTCATCGTTAACACTGGCTTCAATAAGTTTGTTCAAAGTTTAATTGCTGGGAGCTGTCATGCAAGATGCACTCTGCCTTTTTGAAGGGCTAAGAGAGAATAAATTAAAGAGATCCAAGTTTAACAAAAAGAGCTCAAGGAAAGCAGTCCATTTCTTTCTTACAGCCCTCTATCCCTTTCCCCACTGGTTGACTGGAATAAAAAGAGAAATCTACTGAAGAACGTGGAGTATACAGTGCCGAAGCATTGTCTAGGAGCTGGAAAGAGAGCCCAGGCAAAACATCAAGCTTGGACTGCCTGGCAGAGTAAGCTCCCTCAGCGCGGGTAGGTTGAGGTGCAGAGCTGGGATACTCTCTTGATACCCCAGGTCTCCTGCAACCAGACCGAGGGAGGCAAACGCGGCCCCCACATGCCAGGCACACTTTCTCCTCCTCCACCCACTCAGCCCTCCACCTCCACGCGGGTGCCGGACTGATGGTGGAGGCGATGTTAGCATGGAGTAGGTGCCTGTGTGTGCGTGAGTGTGTGCTTTTCGGTTTGGGGTGGGAATGCAGGCAGGGAAGGAAGGTGGAGATGGGAGTGCCTGCTGTTTTCCCTTCCATTCCTGCTAAGGGATCAAAGTGCAGGAGGAATCCAGAGAGGAAAGGAGAGAAAGGAGAAATCTCCGTAGCGGGAGACTGCCTTTTTCATATCGATGAGAGACTCCGCAGCGCAACTACAGAGCCATTACCATTCCTTAACCTTCAGTGGAGTGGCTGCCTCTGCCGGATAACTGGAAGGGCACGTTGTAAACGCCGGCGAGGCACACACCTACACACACCTACACACGCCTACACGCTGGGGAAAATAGCCACATTCTGGTGGAAGGAGGGAGCAGGGAAGCCCCCCTCCCGCCAGGAAAGGCTCGACCTGGGTAGCTACTAGCTGGGCATCGAGGGCAACTGGTCAGGAACACCCAGCTTCTTGGGCAAATTGGAGCCCAAGAGTTCACAATTTTCCCGTGAAACAGACGGACGGGCGCGCGGATAAATGGTGTAGAATGTTCACGCAGTGTCTAATATTAAATGGATCAGAGTCTATGCATGTTTTAACCCAGCTACCTTTTTGGAGAGGCACAGCATTTTAAACCCTGCGCTGCACTCAGCTCTCCACTTGAAGCAGCCTGTGGACCGTTTCATTATCCGCGGAACACTTAGAGGGGGTCGCCTGCATATGTGGGCGCAGAAGGGACTCAGGTCCACCTCCGATGACCCACCCAGGGTCCCTGCTGCTCCCCCTGGCCCTTTCCAGGCAGCCAACTTCAACCCCAAAGCTAGTGGAGATGGAGCCAGAATGATTTGTATTGACAAGCCATCTTTCCCAGGGACTGGAAGCCGGCTACGCAACTCAGCAGCAGAGTCCTCAAAGTGTTGTATTTTATTTTTTTTAACAGACTGGTTTATTTCATGCAAGTCGTGAAAACCACCTCCAGACCAGCTCTTACAACTTTTCCGCTCTTGGGCGGGGGCGCCAGGGCTGTCTTGCAGTGCACGATTCCTTATTACCAAGAGTTAGGCTTTTACCAGGCGGAAATGCTGAGCAAAGCTTGGGGCCTCTGGGGTTACAGGAGAGGCGGGTTCCTGGAGTTTTTCTATTATTGATGCAGCACGTCCAGGATGGAGAGACGGGAGCAAACCGAACGGACTTGTCAGACTCATCTCCACCGCACCCACGGCCCAAACTCCCAACACCAGGTTCGGATTTGCAAACTGCTCAGCGTGGGCCGGGTAGTAAAAGCACCGCACCCTGGAGGCGGACAGCTCAGTGGGTCTCCAGCCTCTTCCCCTTTCAACTACTCCACGCCCGGGGCGACCTAGCTTCCCCGGCTCCCCAGCGAAAGCCCCGCCTGGCGCCTGCATCCGGCATCACCCACAGGGCTCTGGGAGGGTTTGCTTGGCGACTGTGAGCCAAGCAAAATTTCTCTCCCGCCTCCCCATTTTTCCTAGATCGCATCTGGGTACCCCACACCCCCTTACCAGCTCAGCCCCACCAACACTCCGCTCTGACTTTGCAAAGCACTTTTCCCGGGCACCCAGGACAGGGCGCGCAGCCTCCTCCGGGCCACCCACAGGGCTCGCCACTCCGGGCGCGCCCCCGGGACTGCCTCCAGCCCCCTTCGCGGTGTCTCCCGGGGGGACTCACCGCCTGTCCCGCCGCCAGCCCCTGGCCCTTTGCCTCACCTCTGCAGAACTGAGGGATGCTGAGGCTGAGCCCAAGCAGAAGCCAAGCAGCCACTGAGTGCTTCATGATCCCGTCTCTTGGACGTGACCCCGATGGTCAAGGGTCTTGGCGGAGGGTAGTGTCGCCGAGGTGGCACCGCAGGGCAGCGGCAGACCCCACCCCGATAGAGGATTCAAGAAGATGTCTTCTTCCCGCAGCGTCTCCTGACACAAATTGTCGGAGAGGACGAGAAAGAGGGGTGACCCAAGAGAGGAATGTTGCTTCCCCTTTNCCAGCCAGGTGCTTGCGCCTGTTTCTAATCTCAGGTGGTCCCAGGAAACCGACCGGAAGAACTAACTTGTGGGCCTTCTCAGCTTGCCTCTCTGCTCCCATGACCCTAGCCTACCTGGAGCTTTTAAGAACACTTATCCTGGGCATAGACCCCCGAGAGGACTTGGATTTTTTGGATTTTATTTTATGCTTGGTGGTTGTTACATGCAGTGGAATTGGCAAAAACTGGAAATCTAAGAAACGCCGAGAGTTAGAAACGTGTCATTTAAAATCCTGTAATCAGTTTTAACGTGCAGGTCTTGCTTTCTTTAAGGACATGGAGGTGTCTGGGTGGATGAAGCCATTGGTATTTTACATCCTGCCACTAGGAATAGAGGAGACATTCAAAAGGCATTACGAAGCCACATCCTTCATTTAAAATAGTTGCAACCAGGAAAAAATGGAAGAGTAATTGAACTCAGCTTTGAAATTGAGTTAGTTTTCAGTTATTTTGTTTAAAATAAGCTCCACAGTTTCATTGTGATTTGGGCATATTACAGCTGGATATTGAAGAAAAGATAGTTAGTCCTAATCCATTGCCATTTGTAAAATTGAACATTTTTAAGATGGCCAGGGTAGTACAATTTTGTTTATTTTAAAAAGTTTATCTCTGCTTATGTCTGAATGATTTTGAAAAAGAATCTGAGAAATTTAATTTAAGAGTCAATACAACCTAAGGTTCAGTGGTCTTTATGATTTTATCAGTGATATAAAACAATGGTTTGGGCTTCTGAAGTTAATGTTTCCGTGGCCAACTTACCAGGAAGTCTTGAGTATCTGGTTGTCATTTCGGCTTTTTTTTTTTTTAACCATTTGTGTGTGTGTGTGATTCAAGTATATGGACATTCTTTGTTCTTGACATTGCATGGGATATAATTAAAATAGACTTTATGTATGGAATTGCCCATTTTCTTTTAGAATGCTTAGTGATATTTCCTACTTTACAAAAGGTATCTTGAAAGTTTTTTTTAATCATGTTTGTGTTACGTGACTCCTGACAACAAGAGAAAGATTAAAACTGTCATTTGAGCAAGTTGAAATGAATATACTTTTGCTGCTTTAAATATTTTCTAATGGTTGAACCATGTGACCACATTTTAGCTCCCCACTCATGTCTTTAAAAATTGTTTATTAACTTCATAAAAGTACCGTGAAGCTACAAATTCAAGTAGCATTCATTGTTAAACTATTTGGGTATAACTGGCACACACTGATGAGCCTTAGAAGTCTTATGTAAAGAACATCAGGGTTTTGTTTGGCATGGATAGATAAGTTGATGTCTGCATTTGAAGGTTAATTTTGAAAGAAGCTCCCCGGTGGCTCTAGTGGTAAAGAACCTGCCTGCCAGTGCAGGAAACATAACAGACAGTGGTTTCCATCCCTGGGTCAGGAAGGTACCTTGGAGGAGGGCACGGCAGTCCACTCCAGTGTTCTCGCCTGGAGAATCCTATGGCAGAGGAGCCTGGCAGGCTCCAGAGGATCACACAAAGTCAGACACTGAAGCGACTTAGTATACCAAAGTTATCCAGGTATGGGATATACAAATATTTGCAATGTTTCAGAAGCTAAGAAAGGTGGAAGAGTCTCGAGCTCTTCCCCTTGTAAATATTGTCTTTAATTAGCTAACAGAATAGCTAATATGGAAAATTTTTAAAAAATATCTTTGGCTGCGCTGGATGTTCATTGCCACAGGTGACTTTCTCTAGTTGAGGTGAGTGGATGCTGCTCCTTGTTGCGGAGCACCAGCTAGGCGCACAGGCTTCAGTAGTTGTCATGCTCGGGTTTAGTTGCCCTGTGGCATGTGGAATCTTCCTGGACCAGGGACTGAACCTGTGTTCCCTGCAGGTGGATTCCTATCCACTGCACCATGAGGGAAGTCCTATTATGGAAAGTTAATACTGCTCTAGGCACGATGGGAAATTCTTTGCTTGTAATATCTTGTCAATAACTTAAAAGCACCCTTTGAATTAATGGCGTGTAATCAAATAAGCTTTTCTTCTCATTTTAGGATCTACCATACCCACCGATTAACTATGGAAGACTATACCAAAATAGAGAAAATTGGAGAAGGTGAGTGGTTTTAATAATATGAAAGGAATTTTTAAAAAATTATTTAATTATTTGACATGTAAATTCAGTTTTTAAAGTATCTAACAGTCATTAGTGCATTAATATATATGTTCTCATATATATATGCTATATATATATAGTAGAATAAGCAAAAAAAAAAAAAGTTAACCTTTCAAGAGAGTTGAAGTAATTCTGATATGTCTCCCTACCAGCATCCCTCCAGTAATCTTACATTCTTCTAATACTAAACACTTAAAGCAATACATCTATATATTTTTTAAAAAACACTATTTTGTAGGTATGTTGAGAGTGTTAGGGCACTGAAATTATGTGCTTTAGTTTTAAGTACGTCTGCATATACTCTCTGAAGTTCTAGTCAGGGTCATGCATTTCATTTGGTGGTTAATGTCTTTTTCATGTCTTTTGATTAAAGTAGTCCTCTTGTCTTTTTTCCCCTTGACATTGAGTTTTTGACTACCCAGTTCATTTCTTAAATATATCAACTCTTACTTCAATTATTACCAAGTTGTTCTGTGATTTCCTTCTGAGTTAACAAAAATAATTCATTGAACTCAGGTAATAATTTGAACCCCTTTCTGCCTTTTTAGATCATAGAGAACATAACTCTGTGCATCATGTGGAACCTTAGTTGGCATTTAGCAGACACTCTATAACCATTTGTTGATTAACAGCTTTTCTGTTTGTTGTTCAGTCTCCATAATTTGCCTATATTGAAGATTTTTAAATTTTATAATGCTTAGTTCATTTCAAAGTGCAAGTCAGGACAGACTAAGAGCACTTATGTCTAAAACTCAATTCAGTGTATATTGAGTGTTCACTATAAGTTAATCAGTGGCTATTATGAGTAAATTTTAGGACCAGGTGAATGCTGTACACTTGAGTGAGAGGTAAGAATACTTTAAAAAGTTTGAATTTACCATTAACTACTTATTTGACTATATTATGTAAATGACTGATCTTCCTGAGTTTCTTAACAGTGTGCTGGGTGAGGGTGCTACTGGCTTACCTACTTTTGTGTTTAATGCAAGTATAATTTAATTTACATCTGAAAAATGTACAGATTTTAAGTGTACAGAAGGTCCACCCATGAAGGATGGTGGTGAAGATCAAATAAGATCAGTTCTCTTTTATTTTTTTGACCTCACAATGTGACTTGTGGGATTTTAGTTCCTTGAATCAGGGATTGAACCCAGGCACTTAGCAGTGAAAGTGCAGAGTCCTAACCACTGGACCATCAGGGAATTCCCAGGTCAACTGGTTACCCAAAGCACAATTACTCCAAATTTCATCAAAATAATATACAATGGATTTTATGTTAACTTACATTTTTAAAATGACACCATGACACAGACAATTGGATAGAATTTCTCTATTTAAAAAGAGTTTATATAGCATCAGTTTGTCACTGAGCAAACCATCTTTAATATTTTGATCAAACAAGTAGATCATTTATTGTTAGTGGTTCTTATCCTTTTTTGAAATAGTACTAGTTTTGGAGAAACTCTTAAAAAACTATAAATAGACTTCCCTAGATATAAATAAGTCCCTCCTAATCGCTTTTGAAGTTACACTGATATCATAGGAAAAATAGTAAAGCTATTTAAGAAAATTTTCATATAATTAAGGGAGTCAAGACCTCCCTTAAATTGTCCAACCCCAGATTAAAAATCACTTACCTGGGGGATTCAGCGTATCATGCATGTGAACTTGTGTTTAGCTGACTAGTCCATCTCCTTTACTGCCTTTTCTGTTGGTGCACCCAGCCACCCCAGGATCCCTTATATTGAAATTGTTGCTCATTAGTTAAAGCCCATCCATCGGAATCCATGTTCTCAACTTCCAAATAGATTTGAGGCTTCCTGCATTTATTTTATGCCTACCTTGGGTAGGATATTTGACAGGACATACCTTCCAACTTGCAAATGATCCTTTTTCTCTAAAATGTGCTGGAAAATTTCTGGTAGTTTGAATTGTATGGGGAACCTGTAATGACTATATGGATTTTCTAAACTGCAGATAGATTAGGTTGTAATTAGCCTCTTTTCTTTCGGAAGTGATCAGAGTATAATTATGAATGAGATGCTTCCTTTGTGGCCACAGCAGATGTTTCTATCATGTGACACCTTATGGAATTCAATCATCTTAAAAAAATTTTTTTATTTTGTGGAGGTTGTCACATAGTAGACACTTACTTTGTCTATTTCAGGTACCTATGGAGTTGTGTATAAGGGTAGACACAAAACTACAGGTCAAGTGGTAGCCATGAAGAAAATCAGACTAGAAAGTGAAGAGGAAGGGGTTCCTAGTACTGCAATTCGGGAAATATCTCTATTAAAAGAGCTTCGTCATCCAAATATAGTCAGGTATGGTATAATATCTGAATTTGAATCATTTTCCGCATGCTATTTCACAAGTGAATTTCATTGTGAAAATTTTTACAGTTGCTTAATTTCTGATCGAACCTTTCTGAGTGGAGTAGAATCTACTATTTTTGTTCATGAGAATGCTGGGCATAGAAAAACCTAGGCTTTTAAAGCAGGAATATAGTTAGAGGGGCTTGGTGATAGAGGTTAGTAGTGGGGGCTAGAAAATCAGGATAAACTGGTCAAGGGAGACAAGGAAATCTTTTTTCATAAAGCTTTGTCACTGTTCCAACTCTGAGAGCTCTTGTCTTTAAGGACTCCTTAATCAGCGACCTGAGATAGGTAGCTAGATCAGGTGAAAGTTAGGATTTAATTGCATTTTGGGGACTTGAGATGGTGAACAACTGGTAAGGTTAGATAATACTTTAAAAAGTTAATTTCTAAGCAACAAGCAGTCAGCCTAGAAATATTCTTCTGGACTAGAGGCCATTTACCAAGTTAGCACCTGTAATATGACTTAATTTTCAGTTGCTGCCCTGAGGTTCCTTTCTCAAATTCTAGTTTAATACTACGGTTTCGCTACTAGGGAAGGTACCACCGCTTCTATTCTAGAACAGTATAGCATGAATTTGTTACTGCAGAAATTTCTTATGGCCTGCTTTTTCTAATAGCAACTATGATGTGTATAGAAGCCATTTTATTTTCTGAGAGATCAAAAATGTTAAGATTTGTAATTGTTTTATTTTTCAGTCTTCAAGATGTGCTTATGCAGGATTCCAGGTTGTATCTCATCTTTGAATTCCTTTCCATGGATCTCAAGAAATACTTGGATTCTATCCCTCCTGGTCAGTTCATGGATTCTTCACTTGTTAAGGTAAGAGTTTTGCCTAATTTTGTTAGTGTTTATCTACTGTGAATGTAAAGGGTCTACTCTTTAGAAGTGCCTGTGTTTCATGAGAATATACTCGGAAAAGGTGTTAGAAAGTAGAACAAGGAAGAAAAGAATGTTTCATTAAAGAATATTTTGTTTTTTCTCACATAGTCTACAGGTTAGGTTGTTAACAATTACCCGTTTTGTTACTAGATAGTGCTTCTGATTGTAAAGTGAAAAGTACTGCCTGAAAAAAACATAAAAGTACTAATGTGTATTGTTGGAAACTGGGATATTCTGTTCTTTGTCAGTCAGATATGTGTAAAGTAGAAGAACAAAAGCCTGGGACAGGGTGATGCTAGCAGGCAGTTTCATTTTATCCTGGATTTGAATATATATTTTGGTTAATTTATTGTAGAGACTAAGTTTCATTTAAATTTAAAATAATTACCCTTATACCATCTCTACCAAACCACTCCTCAGATGTAGCCTTTGTTTTATTAGTAATCTTAGAGATACTTGTATGTCAACTTTGTATATGTATATACATAAACTTTTTATAAAAATGGAATTTTATATACATTAGTATATATGCGTTACTTTCCCTTTTGCTTTGTAAAAGGTTAGTCTGCGTAGGTCTACTCATCTTGTTAATGTCTGATATAATTGCATAAGCCAGTTCCACACTGGTGGACACTGAAGTTGTTTTCCAGCTTGGTTACTCATGTCCTTATGATCAGTGCTACAATGAATATCTTTATATTCCTGTGTGTCTTTACAGGAGTCTCACCACTGAAATCAGTGGGTTGAAGATGTTTATTTACACTTAACATCTTGATAGTGCCAGTTAACTCTAAAAAATTAGACCAACATCATGGTGTATGTATGTTTTTTAGGCACATCACTGTCATTAATCTTTTTGATAACAATACTATGTGAAAAATACATTAACATCATTTTGCCTCTCGTTTAACATTTTTTATTAGCCATTTTATAAACACTACATATTTTTCACTGATGATTCTGTTAGGATACTTTTTTCACTGGTTTCTGAGATCCTTGTGTTGGTAATGTGTTGATAATAGCTCTTTCATTCCTTTTTTTTTTNCTCCTCCTGTCTCTCTTTCTTCTTCTCTGTCTCAGAGGTGGCTCCTTCTGCTGGAAGAGAAGAGGGAGACAACTGCAGCCACACCCTGGCACCTGCCACCACCTCTGAAGTTCCTACAGTGCCTGTACCTTCTGCATCCACGCCAAAGACTCCCCGGCTTCAGGAGAAGCACACTCAGAGTCTGAGATGCCCCTGGTTTCCAGCCTGGACTTTATAATGAACCACGTTAAGACATCCCCTGAAGTCCCCGTTCGCAGTCTAGCCGGGAAAAGAAGTTCAGAGGTTTGGGAAAGTGGCTCTCTTTGGGGCACAGAGCTGCTTGAGAGACAGAACGCTGGCAAAGGGATCTGTCCCGGATTCTCAGGAAGCACAATCTCGTCAGCAGGCAGACTTTCATCAGCTTAGACAGGGGGGGTGATCTACTACTGATCTGGCCAACGTTCAGTTGGTTCTAGGGTTGAGGAGAGAGGCTTGTGGGCTCCTCTGTAAACCGGAGCAAAAAGGTGAAGGCACAGAGCAAGTGAGTGCCAGACACTTCTCCTTAAGCAGGACATCTGTTTCAGATGAGAAATAGTGGGGCAAGTTTGGGGACCATGGAAGAAAATAAAAGACAAGGACAGATTCTTGAAGTATCACTATGGGAGATCACATTTCCTTGCTACCCACCAAAAACAATATAAATCGACTGGCTTTTGCAGTCAAAGTGGCTGAACCAAAATACAGCCCATGGCTTACAATAGTGCTTACTTCTCTATTTTCCATTTAAACTATTTGCTTGGGGTATACCGATTCAGCTCCAGCAGTTGCAGGTACCAAAATGAAAGTCTCAAAAAAAAATTTGTTTCCCCCCCCCCCCTTCTAAAGAAGGGGTTAGGGAGAGAGACAGAAAACACATTCAGAAAAATAGAAGGAAACATTCTTGAAGGAAGGATTTTTTAAAATGCACTAAGAAAAAGATAGCAGAGGACAACTGGTCACGCAACTTCATCTCCTTTTGCTTCCTTGAGGCCTTTCAACTTCAACTTCTACCTTCCTTTGGAATCTGAAGTGAGATCAAGGATGCAAGACTGATGCAAAAGTAACATTGCCTACTGCTACAGAGAAGTTGAAGTATTATATCGCTGGCAAACAAACAAAAACTATGGTAACAACAAAAATTAAGTGAAAACAAGGTTTTGATCTCAAGTTTGGTGGGAGGTACAAGAACATTTTCTTAAAAATGATTTTGCTAAAGGAAAGAGAAAGAGTCATTTATTTACAGCCTGCTTTCTTGCTGAAAGCCATACATGTTAGAGCAAGGTGCCAATGTCTAGAGCTGCCACAAAGCAGCTGTAAACAATCACATTTCAACTTTCTGGCTCATCACTGTTGCTTAATTTTGAAAGTATGCTATCAGTCATGTGGTGATATGTCCACTATAAAATATCTATTTCTTTGACTCTTTGGCATGAGATGTTTAATATTAGTTTTAAGGTATTATTCCTAAAACATAGAACTAAATCTCAAATATATATATATATATATATGCATACAATTATATAACCAACAAGGATCTATTGCACAGGGAACTTGACTCAATATTCTGTGAATCTGAAAAAGAATGTATATATGTATAACTGAATCACTTTGCTATATAACTGAGACTAATATAAATCAACCCTGCTCGAGTAAAATTAAATTAATAGCAGAATAAAATTAGAAACTAGTGACTCTGTGATGAGATACTAAAGGAAAAAAGTATGCCAAAAGTTTTGTTTACTTTGCTATTTATTCTCTGTTTATTTTCACTTTTCTTACATATATGACCTCAGTAGGAATGTTAGGAAGTTAAATAATTTTTTGGCAACAGTGTACATTACTACAATTTTATCTTTCCTTGGTTTTAGTTCTTTAAAAAAAAGCTCCAGGAGAGCATAAAACTACATTAAAATGCATATTCTATGGTCAAATGCCTGGAATTGTGACCATAAATGCCATTCTTATTACCTAGTAGTCGACTTGTAAAATGTTTCCAGTTTAGGATCTCTCCTTTTTAAGTCCCATTTCTAATTGAAATTTGGTATATAGTCTTACAGTCTTATATTCATACTTCCCAGTACACAGCTACTCCTTTTTTTCCCCACTTACTGATAATGGACATGTACTATTAAGCCTTTTATTTGGAAAATTCCAGGCCCTTTACCTAATTTACATTTATAGGACTCATTTCACTCTTACTAGCTTATATACAGCCTCTTCAGAAGTGGAATATAAGAAATGTTAAAGGATCACAAGAAACAGACTTTTTATAAAGGGAAAAGTAAAGGTAAAAGGGCAAAATTGTTATGAATTTTTACCTTACATCAAGTGCTAAGGGACCTTTACTAATCACGCACAGTCTAACCTACAGTTTTATAGCTTCTCCAAATATATGCCTAGAGCACCAAAAATGAATCTATATATCACTTGAAGACAGCAAGTCCCACAATATTTTCTGCAGGCTTATTTTCCCCAAAATGCTAATGGGAAAAAAAAGTTTCATAGTCAAATAATTTTGGGCAATATCACGTATCAAAGCAGTTCTTAAAGATTCATGGTGAATGTTAGCATATTAAAAACTTTGAAAAGTCCTGTGATTAAGAAACTTTTTCAAAAGTGTTAATCCACCATTCTGTAAGCTTTTTTTTTTTTTTAACTAGGGAAAGCTTTTTCTCTGAACACCTGTTAACATATTTTATTTAACACCACAATGAAAACAACTCAAGAAACGTTGTCTGAAAATAAAGCAGGAAGAAGTATCAGGAAAACAAACAAAAAGGGGACTGTGGAAAGTTTACCTGTTTTCAAGAGCTATTCTTATTGGCTCTGTGTTTACATTCTGGAGCAGAACATATCTGAATTGGAGTACTGTCTCTCTCTCTTTAACTCTTTTAACGTAGGTAAGCCAGTTAACTGCCAAGTCTCAATATTCTCATCTGTAAAATGGAGTCGGTAAGAGTATCAAACTCATAATGCTAAGTTATTGTGATTGCAAAAGGGCCAAGGCCAGTAGTGGGCACACAGTGCTGATGACGACGTGATGGAGACGAAATCCCAAACAAAATCCCAAATTTTTGTATGTGATTTTCCTCAATAGCTGATTATCTCAATTTTCATCCCCCACCCCCATTAAATTATTTGGAAAAATTTTAACTCATCTTTTAATTGACCAAGCAGCAAATAACATAAAGGTAGCATTTTGTATTCTGGTAATTATTGAATGATATTTATAAAAAAAAAAAACAAACTAGATTTAGGAAGAGTCAGACTATTTGATCAAATTATACTCAGTACTATTATTAATTTTTAAAACCATTTTGTGCTTACTTTATTTTGCATTTCAAAACATCTATTTTCTTTAATATCTAAAATGACTCTGGAGTTAAATCTCAACATTGTGGGATCAAAAGCAGAAAACCCAGTCAAGACCACCTGAACTTCTGACTTACAGAACTGTGAACTAACAAACTGTTGTTATAAAACTGCTAAATTTGTGGTAACTTTTAAGCAGCAAGGGAAAAGTAATACAATAAGTCACTATCATCAGAAGGGATACAGCACAGCTTGGTTAAGTAAATTGTCTATGGTCTCAAGTTACAGTAGGTTTGAATAGAGGAACCTTTTCACTGGCAACAATTATAGAGGGTNTAGATGTGTATAAGAGACAGAGTCACTATCATCAGAAGGGATACAGCACAGCTTGGTTAAGTAAATTGTCTATGGTCTCAAGTTACAGTAGGTTTGAATAGAGGAACCTTTTCACTGGCAACAATTATAGAGGGTCAGCTGTATGCTCAGAGAAGGCAATGGCACCCCACTCCAGTACTCTTGCCTGGAAAATCCCATGGACAGAGGAGACTCATGGGCTGCAGTCCATGTGGTCGCTAAGAGTCAGACTTTTCACTTTCATGCATTGGAGAAGGAAATGGCAACCCACTCCAATGTTCTTGCCTGGAGAATCCCAGGGATGGGGGAGCCTGGTGGGCTACCGTCTACGGGGTCACACAGAGTCAGACACGACTGAAGCGACTTGGCAGCAGCAGCAGCAGCTGTATGCTCAGCACTAATGCATCTTTAATTCTAGTGCTTCACTAAGTCATCACAAAAGCACTTATGGAATAAATATTATTATAATTTCTATTTAACAGCTGAGGATACCAAGGATCAAAATATCTAAGCGATTTGTCCAAGATTAAGATGGCAATGAAGGATGGAGGCAGGAGCCATGATCTGAGCCCTGGTTTGTTTCCAGGAGCAATTTTCATAACCATTGTGTTGTAGCATCTATTTTAGTCACTGTTCTAACTTATTTCATTCATTTATATTTTCAATTTAAGTGGCTATAACTGTAATCGTCATTTTTTAGTATAGTCTGCAACCTCTTTGACCTTGATTTATCATTGTAGAGCATACTTTGAGTATAGAGTTTCAAGTACATTTTAAAATTCTCTAAAATATTTGCATAACTCATAACATTTTTTCATTGCTCTCCATAAATACCACACTAATTCTTTCCTCCAAGCCCCTCCTGTTGTCCCCATTTGAAAGGAATTCTTACAAATTCTGCTAGCTGAATTCCTGTCTCCCTGTCAGACCTCCCAAATTATTCCAGCACCACAGAACCATGATGCCCTAGAGTTAACACTTCTTGTTTTTCTCTAGTTGTCTCATTGTTATTAGCCTTACCATTTCAAATAATTACAAACGGATCTTGCCATAAAGATAACTATACTCCTTGGAGATAACTGAATATGTTTTAAACTTCTTCTTGTGAACACTTAAAGAAGAATCATTTATAAAATTGCATATTTTATGCCAAATTAACAGTTCCTAGTCTTTCCCTGCTTGGTTCCCTGATGGATGCTCTTTTCAGAACATATGCAGTGTCATTACACAGGAGTAAGCCTTTGACTTTAGGGTCTGACCCTAGTAAGAGAAATCTGTTGTGCCTCTTATTCCTTCCCTTGTGTTTCCTGTCCAACCTATTGAGTGACTTAGTTTTAGGTCCTTAAAATATTTTTTTAATCATTAACACATATGCACACACATACGTGTAGTCCCTTGGACCGCACAGTCAATCCTAAAGAAAATCAACCCTGAATATTCATTGGAAGGACTGATGCTAAAGCTGAAGCTCCAATACTTTAGCCACCTGATGCCAAGAACCAGCTCATTGGAAAAGACCCTGCTACTAGGAAAGATTGAAGGAAAAGGAAAAGTGGGTGGCAGATGAAGAGATGGTTAGAAAATGAACATGAGTTTGAACAAACTCCAGAAGATAGTAGAGATTAGGGAAGCCTGGTGTGCCACAGTCCATGGGGTCACAGGGTCAGACATAATTTAGCAACTGAACAAACAACAACACGCACACAACTAAAGCTCAAAGGTCCAAGTGGGTGTACAGGGATATAGAGGTTTCCTTCTTGATGACATTCCCTAGTAATATAGGGTTGCTGCCACAGGGCCAACAGCTGTAGCTAGTAGCTGTTGCTGTGTACTTTTCAAAAGATATGCATATATACACATTTACACATACAAACACACACCTTCGCACACGTGTGTTTACAGTGTATGTGTACACACACTGTTCAAAATAATATTGTTAATTATACAGTAATTATACAATAATATTGCTACATTATACAAACATGCCTCTTGCTTCTTTTCACCAACAAAAATTATATATTTCTGAAATTGCATCAAGGGCAGGCATAATATTTGTGTAACAGAAATCCTCTTGGATAGATATTTGTTTCAAATCTTTCCTGACTGCAAGCACTGCTGCAGTGAATGCACATTTTGCATACATGTGCAGTATATGCATATGCATTAGAATAGACTGCTTGAAGTGGCATTGTTGGCTGAAGGTGCATGCATTTAACTTGTGGTAGATATTGCCGAACTGCCATTCATAAAAGATGCATGAATTCATCCTTCCACCCATAATGCATCAGAAAACTTGTCTTCCTTACATCTTGGCCGATACAATGTGTTTGCCATTTGTGGCCTTGTCAATCTTGCAGATTAAAAAAATGCTATTACTCTGCCATTAAAAAGAATACATTTGAATCAGTTCTAATGAGATGGATGAAACTGGAGCCTATTATACAGAGTGAAGTAAGCCAGAAAGAAAAACACCAATACAGCATACTGACACATATATATGGAATTTAGAAAGATAGTAATGATGACCCTGTATGTGAGACAACAAAAGGACACAGACATAGACAATGGACTTTTGGCCTCAGAGGGAGTAGGAGAGGGCGGGATGATCTGGGAGAATGGCATTGAAGCATATATACTATTATGTAAGAAACGAATCACCAGTCTATGTTTGATACAGGATGCAGGATGCTTGGGGCTGGTGTACGGGGATGATCCAGAGAGACGTTGTGGGGTGGGAGGTGGGAGGGGGATTCGGGATTGGGAGCTTGTGTACACCTGTGGTGGATTCATGTCGATGTATGGCAAACCCAATAGAGTATTGTAAAGTCAAATTAAAAAATAAATAAATAAATAAAAAATGCTATCTCAAGATTTAGAATATTTTTTATTAGGAGTGATTTTAGCAACTTTTCATATATTTAAAAATAATTCATATTTTCTTTATGTTACCTACATTTCATGTGTCTTACCCTTTTTTTTCTACTAGGCCGTTGACCTTTTTCTTGGTTTGTAGGAGCTCTGAATATAAAAAAGAAGTTAGCCCGTTGTGTGTCATATTTATGTCAAACAATTTATCCAGCTAGTTTATAGCTGTTTTGTTTGATTTTGCTGTGCTAAAATGTTTTATATTTTAATGATGAAATTTAACCATCTTTATGATTTCTAGTCTTGATTTTTTGCTTAGACTCTCACTATTCTGAGTTTATAAACATATAAACATATAATATGTTCTCATATATTTTTGTGTAATAATTTTATGGCTATTATACTTTCATATGTGTATTTATATTTCTTACTCAACTGAAATTTATTTTTTGTGGAAACGGCTAGTGTAGAGCTTACTTATTTTATAGAAAACTACTACTTTTGTAAAAGCCATTTATTGAATAAATTCCTGTCTTCTTTACTGATATGAGTTGCCAACTCAATCAACTAGTCATATACATTTGGTTCTACTGACTGCTCTCACAGACTGTTCTATTGGATTATCTATCCATGTGCCAAGACCACATCCTTAATTATGTTTATTTAAAACATTTTTGATAACTGATAGAGCAAATAACTTCATCTACTTCATTTAAAAAAAATTTCCTAATACTATACATATATTTGTCCCCATAAGGACTTTAGAATGAGCTTGTCTAGAGGAAATGAGAAAATATGCATATTTATGATTTTATTATTGCTATCTATAGATCCAGGTTTTAAGTTCCCCTTGTTAGGTTTCTATGTAGGCGTTTTATCTTTTTATGTACCTATTCAAATAAGGGTTTTTTTCAATTACGTTTTGTAACTAGCTTTTTAAGAAGGTTACTTGTGTGTGCATGTGCACTTATACTCAGTCACTTTATTAACATCTTTTACTGTTTTTTAATTTGCTTTACTCTTTTACATTTTTTTCAGTTGATTCTTTCAGATATACACTTATATCATCTGAAAATAATATTAGTTTTACCCCCCTCATCATATTTTCACGTCTTTTCCCCACAAAACTGTTACAGCTACTGCAAAACAAAGCTAAATACATGGACACACTTGTACTGTTCCTGACTCTTATGTGACCATTCTAGTGACCTTTTGTGGCAGAGCACATGGCCTCTGGTTTCCTGGGCCCAGGGAAGTTGGTATAGTTATTTTATATATACCAGTCTTTGCTCAAAAAATATCTTTAAAGAAGAAATTACTGTCAGTGTAGAAGAAGCAAGTTTTCATAAATATACAGGATAGGGTTTTTTTTTTTTTTTAAGACTTTTTTTGCCAGAAAGAAAGGCTTGTGAAGGTTTGGTGCGATTGGATGCTGTAAACTTTGAGGTTGCCTTTGACAGGATTCTGGAATACAATGTCTTTTGATGTAAAACAAAATGATAAAAACTTCTTTCATGCCCACCATATTCATAGCTATTTAAATATATGATTACCTGGGGGAAAATGATATTGTAACAGTCCAAAGGACAATTTTAGACTATTGCCTCTTTTATCTGGTTTTCATCGACTCTCCCTCTCTTTTTCTCCAAATGGGTATTTGTTTAAAATACACAAGACTTCTGGTTTGACACAGCAAGCATAGTAATTAGACCAAAGCTAAATGAAACTCAAAGAAAAATGCTTCTGTCTCCATAAACAATGAATGTCTAAGATTTTATTTGACTTTCCTGGTTCCAAAAGACTATGACTTAAGGAGAAAAGTCTCCAATAAAAAATTTTTGCAATCACTGCTTCATCTAAAAAATTCAACAAAAAATATTTTAATACATGGTATATTGGCAAATGCAGATTGAAATACCATTTGTTTCTTCAGCCACAGGGAGAATAACACTTAACATCATGTGTTTCATTGACATTGATTCTNTCCCCTTCTCCTCCTGCCCCCAATGCCTCCAAGCATCAGACTCTTTTCCAATGAGTCAACTCTTCGCATGAAGTGGCCAAAGTACTGGAGTTTCAGCTTCAGCATTATTCCTTCCAAAGAAATCCCAAGGCTGATCTCATTCCCCAGAATACACCTCCACACTCCAGGGGCACACCCCTGATCAGCAAAAACCACACAGTCACTGGAATTCAACGGAATTGGAATGTATTCTTCTCCAGACACCAGTGACAGCACACAATTTTATAAGGAAAACAAAGCCCAGATTAATCCTGATGTTTCTTCTGTGACCATCTATCTAATCTATCATTTAAAATAAAAATTCCCACTGAATGCCTACCATGCTAAGGAGGCACACACAAGAGTGAAAGCAGACCTAAGAGAACACAGTAACTAGAGATGGCAAACTGGAAAGTGTGTGCTCAGTCTAAAGGAGGTGCAGCTACCCACTGCAGTCCGTTGTGGCCTTGGTGATTATGGGCCCACAATAATCAGAACTCAAGTTTTTAAAACCAATGTTTAATATGAAATGTCCCAATTTTTAACATACAGGTATACCTTAACTTTTCTGCAAATCAAATAAAGTAAGCATACTCCTAGTAATTGAATATTTTTGAAAATGAATTAAAAATTGATGAGTGTGCTAACTAGCTTTTCTATCAAACCATATAAAATAGAAAAATTTAGGCCTATATTTTAATCTATTTTTTGAATAGGTAAAAGGAAATAATGAAAATATGAAAGAAGTTAGTGACAAATTTCCTTGTCTACATAAAGATGAAAATAAAAACTTCTATATATCAAATAAAAAAATAAAGCCAATTAAAAGGCAAATATCAAAGCATAAAAATATTGTGACGACTGACCATCATACCACCAGTGGGAATGTTAATTCTTTCCAACTCCTAAGAAGCAATTTGACAATATAGATGAGGGATTTAAATATAAGTTTTGACCCAGTAAAGTAAGAATTCTAAGAATTTATCCTAAGGAATTAATTTAATATAGTTTTATATATGATTATAGTTCAGTTAAATGAGTAGCAGTAGTGTAGTGTTTCAGTCGTGTCTGATTCTTTGGAAACCCCATGGACTGTAGCCCACCAGGCTCCTCTGTCCATGGGATTCTCCAGGCAAGAATATTGGAGTGGNTATGATTATAGTTCAGTTAAATGAGTAGCAGTAGTGTAGTGTTTCAGTCGTGTCTGATTCTTTGGAAACCCCATGGACTGTAGCCCACCAGGCTCCTCTGTCCATGGGATTCTCCAGGCAAGAATATTGGAGTGGGTTGCCATTTTCTTCTCCAGGGAATCTTCCTGACCCAGAGATCGAACCGAAGGTCTCCTGCATTGCAGGCAAATTCTTTACCATCTGAGCTACAGGGAAGTAGTTATTACTGAATGTTTATTAGATGAATTATAATGTACATCACTTTTTTATATCTAGTTACAATGTCCAGTGAGGGCTTCCCTAATAGCTCAGTTGGTAAAGAATCCACCTGCAATGCAGGAGACCTAGTTCAATTTCTGGGTCAGGAAGATCTGCTGGGGAAGGGAAAGGCTACCCACTCCAGTCTTCTTGGGCTTCCCCTGTGGCTTAGGTGGCAAATAATTTGCCTGCAAGTCCATGGGCTCACAAGAGTTAGACATGACTGAGGGACTTTCACACACTAAACTTGAAGTAATGTCATTTTATACTTTTCATAACAATGATTTTTATTAATTTTTAAGACATTTATGTAAATTTTGTTTTTATCTAGATTTTATGAAATGCTAGAAAAACATCACCCATAAATCACCTTTGCTTTTTAATGACTGCTAACATTTTAGAATTTCTTTTGAGAATATATCCTAAATGTTTATGAACAGAGTATATTAATACGTACACATTACATCTTTTTCCTTTTTTTTCCCTCTCATTAGGCCTTAAACAATGTATCATAAATATATTTATTGTTCATTACATATTTAAATGTAATTTTAAATGGTTATATGTGTGCATATTTTCATTTAGAAAGATCAAGATGTTTTTATATCTTAAAAGCTAAAACACAAAGTTTCAAAGATCACAATATGTGTATAAGAGACAGGAACAAANTCATTACATATTTAAATGTAATTTTAAATGGTTATATGTGTGCATATTTTCATTTAGAAAGATCAAGATGTTTTTATATCTTAAAAGCTAAAACACAAAGTTTCAAAGATCACAAAATAAAACATAGACATAGCCTGACACATGTCTTATATTCTGTCACTTCTTTTGGATGTACACTTTTTGATCATTTTTTAATTTAAAATCAGTTTTAAAATATGAGTTTCCACAGAGAATGAAAAAAAATTGATTTTTTCTCTAGCATGATCAAAAATAATAAATGAATAATTTTGTTAGCTTTCTTTGTATGTCCCAACTCATTCAGTAACGTCAACACTTATAGAATGGTATTAAATTTCGTAAAACTCTCACAACTTTCTTTTAGAAACAAGGAATTTCAGGAATCTTCCACAGACTGGATCTCTGAATTTGCATTTGTCAAACTGTGTCTCTCTTTCACTATCTACATACAATTGGTGCTGGTAATAATCCCTTTATCTTGTCACAGTCTAAGTCAGGCCGGGAAGTTTTGTACTATTTATCAAGTTATTGCTATAAAACAACAGTAAGGGTTTACTACTACAAATAAAAGTGACTGAAAATCATATAAATACATGCCATTAAACTCAAAATAAATGTATCCTAAACTCAGCTTTTTCATAATCACATTCCCCAATTCCCATGGTTCCTACAATGCCACCTCCCTCCAAACCAGGAATTGGACTGGAAATATAAATGGCTAAATAGTTTTCTTTTTAAAAATTTTCAAAAGCATATGACCATATGAACACAATGCTGGCATCCTCTCAAGGCCTTGGAAGAAGATGGTACAAAAGTCCCTGAAACTTAAGCTTCACTGGCATCAAGGTAAATCTGCCTTGAGAACTGTGAATATCTGTTCTTCCCCAGAATAGTCAGTTGCTCAATAATCTGTGGAGTAACATGTGATTTCTATTACCAATTTGGAAAGGAAAGGTAGAGTAACTGCCAACTGATGACAGAAACCCTAGTTCATGATGAGCATCATAGAAACCAACCAAACTGCTTGTGAGAGGTAAGCACGTCTTATTCTAGAGAGGGGGAAACTTTATTCTTTTATTCATCAGAGCTATGTTTCTAAAAGTTAATGTTAATACTAACAGGCTAATTAAATATAAACATTGATTAATTAAATAAGAATACTTCCAGCAATGGGATGCATGTACTTCTTAATATTATATCATAGAAAAATATCCATTAAAACAAAAGTATCCATTAATACAGAAAATAATAATTCTGCTGCTGCTGCTGCTGCTAAGCCGCTTCAGTCGTGTCCGACTCGTGCAACCCCACAGATGGCAGCCCACTGGGCTCCGCCATCCCTAGGATTCTCCAGGCAAGAACACTGGAGTGGGTTGCCATTTCCTTCTCCAATGCATGAAAGTGAAAAGTGAAAGTGAAGTCGCTCAGTCCTGTCTGACTCAGCGACCCCATGGACTGCAGGCTACCAGGCTCCTCCGTCCATGGGAGTTTCCAGGCAAAAGTACTAGAGTGGGATGCCATTGCACAAAAGTATCCATTAATACAGAAAATAATAATTCAGTGATCAAAAATGCAGTTTTCAAAATTGTATACAATATGACATAATTTTTATAAAAATATGTTCATAGCTATTACTTCTTTAAAGAATTAGTAAAGGTTATCCCTAAGCATGTCATTGCAGGCATTTTAAATTTTTAATTAAAATTTTTAATTTAAAAAATTAAATGCTACACACATTGCTTTTTGAAATGTTGCAAAGTTATAAAATCATTTTTATTTAAAAACCAATACAATATATGATGCTTTGTATGTAAGCCACACAATAATATGAAGGTTTCAAGTAATAGAAAAGCATTTTGGTTCACATAAAATACTTTTTATTCAGGGCTTATTTTTATATCAGTTATTTGACTCTAGCATCAGTCATACAGCATTTCTGTGCTGCCGCACAAGCCCATGGGTTTTGTACTTTTTTGAACTAAATCTCAATGAAGCAGTGATAATCTGAGGCTTGCCGGCTATATTTTGAAATCCCTCTATGCTTTTAATAAAAATGTCATCTATATTCTACCTAAAGTATGTGACAAGAGTGGTAAATAATACTCTTTTTAAACACAGAATAACATATTTATTAACTAATTACTTGAGCTACTATTTATATAACTATAAATATATCTTTATGATAACATATTAAGCATTTCTATGAACAACTTATTCTACTGTGAAGAATATACCAAAGATTCCAGTAAAATTTATTTTCCCTATTTTCAAAGATAAGGAAAAGCAGTAAACTTTGAAATTAAAAGGCAAGTGAATAGTATAAATAAAATAGAATGGAGCTAGTATAATTCTCTGATTATATATTTTACAGTCCATGTTGTGTTTAGGAACACAATGTTACTAATCTTTGAGATAGTGTAACCAGTGTGGCCTGCAGAGTTTAGCAGTTCAATTTATCTTATCGTTAATATGGATTTGTGGGCTCTTAGGCCTATCAGCTATCCTATGAAAAGGTCCTCCTTTGCTACTTCTATTTGTCATTAAATTCTTGTTTTCAATCCATCAGCACACTTTTCACTGACTTCTTATTTTGTTATAAAGCAAGACTGAGGAAAAGGGAAAGGAAGTAAGAATCACAACCTGCCCTTCAAAAGCTCATAGTCTGTGTGTAGATGGAGGAGCTGTGACATGTGAACACCAGAAATTTACAAACACTAGTTCAACAATAAATACTGAGTTTTTTTTTTTTTGGTCGTTGTCATCATTCTAGTGCTTATTTATGTGTTTTTGCCAAGAGTAAAATATATGGTTTAAGTGTGTCCAGAGACAAGAGAGGAGATAAGGCAGTGAATAGCATACTGTGTGTGTCTATAATATAGTTGATGATATAGACTAAACATAGAAACCAGAAGGAAACATCAAGTTCTGGAAGACTTGGAAATGAATTTGTTACTGAAAATGTTTGATTGAGACTGACCTACTGAAACCTCAAAAACTCATTTGAACGTGTATCATTTAGCATTAGTGTCTTTAACTTGCAGAAAACCAAAAATTAAATCTACATGGGGATTTCTTGCTCATATGATTAAACTTTAGGGATCTTTCACAACCCACACACAGCTGGATTCAGGGATTAAAGATGGTACAAGCACTGACTTTTCCCCACCTCTTGGGTCTGCCTGTCACTATTGTTGGCACCAGTCAGACAAACGTATTCCATGTGGGGAAGAAATGGCTACAGAATTTTCAGCCTAGTATCATCCCAGGGCATAGTACATACAGAAAGAAAGAGAATGAAATGTACTGGCATGTCTGTGACCTGGATCACATACATGTCTCTGAAATAGAAGTGGAACCAGTTCCACTAAAGCACATGGACTCAAAGTGGGGTCAGGTTGCTCCCCCAAAGGAAGTTTAAAAAATTCCTTGAGATAGTCTTTAAATTTTCAAAAAGTGGTAGGTTTCCATTTCAATGGGCATCGTGGGCCTTCATCTTTAATACTTTATAATTCATACAGTTGAATGCTTTGTATGATCATATGGGGAAATGGTTATATGGTGGCCAAAGTATTTAAATGTTACTTAAGAAGAGGATTTCAGGACTTCCCTGGTGGTGCAATGGATAGGAATCTGCCTGCCAATGCTGGGGACATGGGTTCGATCCCTGGTCCAAGAAGAGTCCATATGCTGTGGAGGATTAAGCCCAGGCACCACAACTACTGAACCTGCACTCTAGGGCCTGTGAACCAAAACAACTGAGCCTGTGTGTCCTGACTACTGAAGCTCATAAACCTAGAGCCCGCGCCTCACAAGAGAAGCCAACCCCATGAGAAGCCCACACATCGCAACAGAGAGTAGCTCCCACTCTCTGTAACAAGAGAAAGCCCACATGAAGCAAGCTAGACCCAGCTCAGCCAAAAAAAAAAAAAAAGGAGAGGACTTCAGTGTTAGGAAAGGACTGTTAGGAAATAAGTACAAATGCAAAATTATTTTTTAAAAATCTGTAGAGAAATTTAACAGTAAATATAAGAACTTTTTAATGCTGCTTAATCATTTCACCTAACACATTCATATCTTGAAATTAATTTTAAGGTAAAAATAAGTCAAGCACAGATGAATATATACAAGTTTATTGTACATTGCTGCTATGCCAAAGGAAAATTTTGAAAGAGATGGGAATATCAGACCACCTGAACTGCCTCTTGAGAAACCTATACGCAGGTCAGGAAGCAACAGTTAGAACTGGACATGGAACAACAGACTGGTTCCAAATAGGAAAAGGAGTACGTCAAGGCTGTATATTGTCACCCTGCTTATTTAACTTATATGCAGAGTACATCATGAGAAATGCTGGGCTGGAGGAAGCACTAGCTGGAATTAAGATTGTCGGGAGAAATATCAATAACCTCAGATATGCAGATGACATGACCGTTATGGCAGAAAGTGAAGAGAACTAAAGAGCATCTTAATGAAAGTGAAAAAGGAGAGTGAAAAAGTTGGCTTAAGCTCAACATTCAGAAAACTAAGATCATGGCATCGGTCCCATCACTTCATAGCAAATAGATTGGGAAACAGTGGAAACAGTGACTGACTTTATTTTTCTGGGCTCCAAAATCACTGCAGATAGTGATTGCAGCCATGAGATTAAAAGACGCTTGCTCCTTGGAAGGAAAGTTATGACCAATCTAGATAGCATATTAAAAAGAGACACTACTTTGCCGACTAAGTCCCATCTAGTCAAGGCTATGGTTTTCCAGTGGTCATGTATGAATGTGAGAGTTGGACAGTGAAGAAGGCTGAGCGCCGAAGAATTGAATTGATGCTTTTGAAGTGTGGTGTTGGAGAAGACTCTTGAGAGTCCTTTGGACTGCAAGGAGATCCAACCAGTCCATTCTGAAGGAGATCAACCCTGGGATTTCTTTGGAAGGAATGATGTGAAAGCTGAAACTCCAGTACTTTGGCCACCTCATGCGAAGAGTTGACTCACTGGAAAAGACTCTGATGCTGGGAGGGATTGGGGGCAGGAGGAGAAGGGGATGACAGAGGATGAGATGGCTGGATGGCATCACTGACTCAATGGATGTGAGCCTGAGTGAACTCCGGGAGTTGGTGATGGACAGGGAGGTCTGGTGTGCTGTGATGCATTCATGGCGTCGCAAAGAGTCGGACATGACTGAGTGACTGAACTAAACTGAATTGAATATTATATGAAACAAATCTGGTTAAAAAAAAGAGCATATGTATTGTCATTATACATACAAATGCTTAGAGAATTAGATGCATATACACCAAGAAATTAAAAAAAAACAATTATATCTCAGTTATAAGACTGAAGGCAATTTTTCTTTTGGCTTTCCTGTAGTTTTTTCTTGTAAAATTAAAAAAAATGTTATTTTAAAATAAATGTAGAAAGAGGGATTGGGAAGATTTCCTCCCTTTTTATTTACAAAGTAAAAAACAACTTTAATGAGAGAAAAATTTAGTTTTATCTTAAAATATGAGAAATATGGTATTTCATTCTCAAAAAGAAAAATGATTTGGACTATCGTGAATGCTTGTGTATGTATGTGTATACAAACATCATGTATGCATAACTTTCCATTTTTAAATGCTTTCTGATTTTATGTTATATTGTTTTTAATCCAAATACAAACGTTTTCTTCCCATGACCAAATCACTGAATTACATAGGTAGTATATAAAATAATAGAGCACTGCCATTGTGCTTTTGAAATTTAACTGTATACATGAGGGAAAAGACCTTGTAATTTCCAAGTAAGAAGAAAATTACTAGTATCAAAAGACTTTCAGTCCTATATTGGTCATTTTGGAATCTGACACTTCATGTCAGCATAAAACCACTCGGAAAGGTTTATCATAGGATAGTACCAATATCTTACAGAGTAAAGCACATCACGTTTCCAAATATTTATAATAGCTGGCATGAAAAATAAATACAGCTCTCCAATCCAGTTAAATCTTGTTTTAAAAGGAAAATATAATTTACACAGGTGTTTGAAAGAATCACAGGATTTCAAATTTGAAGCAAGGCAAGTTTTAGAGAACTTCCAGTTTTGGCTCTGTGTTTTATAAATATGAAAAACTAGATACTATGACACAAGGTGACTCCCCTGCAGTTCTATAGCTCAGTGAGGGAAAATCCAAGACCAGGTCCTCTGACTCACAAAGCCTTGATCTTGCTGCCATGCTGCACTCCTAAAGCATCCAGAAATGAGCCCAGTACTCATCAGATTTTCCTCAGTGCAGGTCTGGAAAAACAATGATTAGTCTTGTGGTGTCAAGGAAAGGATAAGAATCTGAGTCAAACAAGCTGATCTTTCCTCACAATTTACTAACTATATGAACTTCAGCATGTTAGTTAAATTCTCTGAGTCTTGCTATTTTTATCTCTTAAATGGGATGAAAAATATTTACGTAAAAGTGTTTGTGAGGCTTGTAAGTTTGGGAGGTAATATTTATGAAGAGTCTAGTATCCACCAGGTTTTGATTAGACTGTTCTATTGATTCTCTTTTAATTTTGTTATGCTATCTTGCTCAGGATTAAAACTGATGAATCTCTCATGGTTTTAGGAATACTGATAAGCTGGTTGCCTTCAGTATTCTACTTTAGATGATACTTACAAAAATTTCTGTCCAGGACACAAGATGTTAATTCTTAAGTCTCTATTTTTTGTATTTAGTCACTTTCTTTATTTTATTCAAGAAAATCTGATTTTTTAATACAATGAGAAGGAAAGGTTTGCTGATCAATATAAGTAATGGAATGACTAAGGAATTCTGTAAACCATGTTTTTATCTATATTTTCAGAATGTATATCTGACTGTTTTCACTCTAGAAGGTATGCTTATCTGAGTATTTCGTTCATTAGATATTAGATCTCCTAATCATTTAAATAAGCTTGATTTTCTATTTATACTTCATTCAGACAGTTTAAAGTGTATGTTTCACTGTCATTTAAATATGCATATAAAATAATAACCTTTTTCCTTCAGAGGTTTTTGTTGTTGTTCTAAATTAACAGCTCTGACTACCTACTGATAAACTATTTCTCAGGAAAAAGCTATTTTAAGATATCCGTTTGAGCAGTAAAGTTTAGCATGTAACTGTGATAATCTCAGGCCCTAATCACCACCTCAAGGAGTGTATATATCCCATTAACATCAAGGGAATAAGCCAAAACTTCAAAGAGACCTACCTAACAAATATGATACCCAACCCAAAGGGCATTTCCAGCAATCCAGGGAACTATAAGAAACCTCCTTGATTACCATGATTATCAAGGTTTGCAAAAACCATAAGAATAACCACTGACCACTGGCTTCAAAAGATCCTTTCTACACAGAAGAGGAAGAAGTACTTGATAGGATGAAGATAGCTCTTGTTTCCATTGTGGACAGATCATTCTAGAAAGGGCTTAAGAGAGAAATACTCAAAAGAAGTTACCAGGAAACAGATTCCAGCTATGTAAAAGGAAGATTTTAATATTCAGAACTGTGCAAAGCTGCAGAGGAGATGGTGAGTTCCTTCTCACACAGTTCTTCATGAAAGGATTGATATACTTAAACATGCCCCATTACTTCCCTAAAATATGAAAACATCCTTATTCATATTACTGTAAAGCAAACATGACAAAGTATAGTTTTTGACAATGATACTTTGATATATTTAAAATCTTTATTATGAGATTAAAACTAATTTCCAACATTAAAATATAAAGCTCTTTAACTTGCATTTAAAAAATCAACTATTGATTCAGGATTTAAAAGCAAATAGCTTTATGTTTACCTGTGCAATGATCTTTAAAATTGTGATCCTTACAGATGCTTCTCCTTACACTGTTTCAAATTAAAACAACATCATATCCTACTATTGAATCAACTAAAACAATTATAAGATTTTAATTAATTTCTTAGATCATTCTTTTACAGTGACATCACTAATATTAAATCAAGTGCATGTCATTATCTATCTGTATCTCACATGCAAGCATACACATATGCTCTACAATTGAGTTGTTGAATAAATATGAGTAATTCTCCTATATAATTGAATTTAGAGAAGGGATATACGATGAATTAGAATTGCTGTTCATGCTTATTTAATTATTTCCAGGGAAAGTCTATCAAAAACTTCCCTGTTGGCTCAGATGGTAAAGCGTCTGCCTACAATGCAGGAGACCTGGGTTCGATCCCTGGGTGGGGAACATCCCTTGGAGAAGGAAATGGCAACCCACTCCAGTACTCTTGCCTGGAAAATCCCATGGACCGAGGAGCCTGGCAGGCTACAGTCCATGGGGTCACAAAGAGTCGGACACGACTCTTATTTAAACAAGTTTAAAATAGTAGTGATAATGATATATTTACAAGTATTGACAAATTGATACTTATATGCCCTTTATTTAAATCTTTACATATGTTGCTTATAGGAGATAGCTTTTGTTTCTTTCATTACATAAAAGATGTAAGAAATCAAGAGTGGACTGTGGAAGGAAATCGGCATCCTAATAAAGGATATATATTAAAAGACTGGATAAAACTGTTGTTTTACTTGAAAGGTTTAAATCTGGATAATTCATTTAATAACTATGGGCTATAGTACTCCCATTTATAAATTGAGTTCAATATTATGTGCAAATACAAGCAGCAAACAAAAAGTATAAAAATAAATCAAAGAAAATAACAAAAACTTCATGTTAAACAAAAATATTATATTTATTATACCTACTCAATGCAAACTATGGTGCCACAGTAGTTAAAGAATCTGCCTGCCAATGCAGGACACGTGGGTATGATCACTGGATTGGGAAGATACCCTGGAAGAGGAAACAACAACCCACTCCAGTATTCTTGCTTAGGAAACCCCGTGGATGGAGGAGCCTGGTGGGCTACTGTCCATGGGGTTGCAGAGTCAGATATGACTTAGAGACTGAGAACAGCACAACATACCACCAAAAAAGACTACTATGTTTATTGTGACAGTTCAATCCATACTGTGTGAAAGTCTGCTTGGTAATGAAGATATCATTTTTAAAAAACAAAGGGACAAAGCAAAATGAACAGCAACAAAACAGCCAGCTTTTCAATTTCATGGAGCTTTCCTTTATTGCATTCTCTGACTTTAGTATTTTGGCTTTACTGAGATATAGGTAAAATATGATGCGGTGACATTCAATATGTCAGAAAATTTGGAAAACTCAGTAGTGGGCACAGGACTGGAAAAGGTCAGTTTTCATTTCAATCCCAAACAAAGACAATGCCAAAGAAAGTTCAAACTACTGCATGATTGCACACATTTCACAAGCTAGCAAAGTAATGATCAAAATTCTTCCAGCCAGGCTTCAACAGTACATGATCCGAGAACTTCTAGATGTTCAAATGGGATTTAGAAAACGCAGAGGAAGCAGAGATCAAATTGCCAACATATTTTGGATCATAAAAAAAGCAAGATAATTCCATAAAAACATCTACGTCTTCTTCATTGACTATGCTAAAAGCCTTTGACTCTGTGGATCACAACAAACTGTGGAAAATTCTCAAAGAGATGGGAACATCAGACCACCTTACACGCCTCCTGAGAAACTTGTATGCAGGTCAAGAAGCAACAGTTAGAACCAGACATAGAACAATGGACTGACTCAAAATTGGGAAATGAAAATGTCAAGGCTGTATATTGTCACCCTGCTTATTTAACTGTGTGAAATTTCAGGCTGAATGAAGCACAAGCTGGAATCAAGATTGCTGGGGAAAATATCAATAACCTCAGAAATGCAGATGACCCCACTCTTGTGGCAGAAAGTGAAGAGGAACTAAAGAGCCTCTTGACGAAAGTGGAAGTGGAGAGTGAAAAAACTGGCTTAAAGCTCAACATTCAAAACAGAAAGATCATGCTATGTGGTTCCATCACTTCATGGCAAATAGATTGGGACACAATCAAAACAGTGAGAGACTATTTACTTGGGCTCTCAAATCACTGGGGATGATGACTGCAGACATGAAATTAAAAGGTGCTTGCTCCTTGGAAGAAAAGCTATGACAAACCTAAACAGCATATTAAAAAGCAGAGACATTGCTTTGCTAATGAAGGTCTGTCTAGTCAAAGTTATGGTTTTTCCAGTAGTCCTGTATAGATGTGAGAATTGGGCCATAAAGAAAGCTGAGCACCGAAGAATTGAACTTTGGTGTTGGAGAAGACTCTTGAGAGTCCCTTGGATTGCAAGGAGATCAAACCAGTCAATCCTAAAGGGAATCAGTCCTGAATATTCATTGAAAGGACTGATGCTCAAGTTTAAGCTCCAATCCTTTGGCCACCTTATGTGAAGAACTGACTCAATGAAAAAGACCCTGATTCTGAGAAAGATTGAAGGCAGGAGGAGAAGGGGACGACAGAGGATGAGATGGTTGGATGGCATCACCGACTTGATGGACATGAGTTTGAGCAAGCTCCAGGAGTTGGTGATACACAGGGAAGCCTGGCATGCTGCAGTCCATGGGGTTGCAAAGAGGCAGACACAACTTAGCAATTCAACTAAACTGAACAGAGATATAACTGATATATAATATTGCATAAGGTGTACAATATGGGTAATTTGATTCATATTTATGGCAAAGAGATTATCACGATTGTTAGTTCACACTTCTATCCCCTCACATTATTACCACTTGTGTGTGTGTGTGATAGGAACATATGATTTACTCTCTGTGACTTTAATGCCTATAATAGGGTATTGTGAACTTTACTCACCATGAAGTACATTAAATCCCCAGAATTATTCATTTCATAGCTAAATTCCATACCATCTGACCAACATCTCATTTCTCCAGGCTCCTGGGGACTGACTGGAAAACACAATTATACCCTCTATTTCTACGACCTTGTCTTCTTTTATTGCACAAGTTAGATCATATAGTATTTCTCTTTGTCTGACTTTTTTCACTTAGGTTAATGCCACCAAGGTCCATTAATGTTGCCTTCAATGGCAAGACTTCCTTCGCCCCCTTCCACGTGTGCATACACAACACTTATTATTAAAAAATTCACAAAGAGTCTACAAATAATAAATGCTGGAGAGGATGTGCATAAAAGGGAATACTCATACACCGTTGGCAGGAATGTAAATTGGTGCAGCCACTATGGAAAGTGTGGAGGTTCCTTAAAAACTAGAAATATAGTTACAACATGATTCTGCAATCTCACTCCTGCACATATATCTGGAGAAAGAGCCATAATTCAAGAAGGTACATGCACTCCAATGTTCACTGTAGCACTACTTATAGTAGCCAAGACATGGAAGAAACTTAAATGTCCACTGACAGATGAATGGATGAAGAACATGTGTAAATATATATCCAAGATGGAATATTACTCAGCCATAAAAAAGAATGAAATAGTGCCATGTAGCAACATGGATGGGCCTACAGATTATCATACTAAGTGAAGTAAGCACACAGAGAAAACATATGATACAGCTTATATGTGGAATCTAAAAAAAATTGATACAAATAGATTCAAAGACATTAAAAAAAAACCTTATGGTTACCAAAGCGGGAAAGAGCAAGCGATAAATTAGAGAGAAGGCGATGGCACCCCACTCCAGTACTCTTGCCTGGAAAATTCTATGGACAGAGGAGCCTGGTGGGCTGCAGTCCATGGGGTCGCGAAGAGTCAGACACGATTGAGCGACTTCACTTTCACTTTTCACTTTCTTGCATTGGAGAAGGAAATGGCAACCCACTCCAGTGTTCTTGCCTGGAGAATCCCAGGGATGGGGAAGCCTGGTGGGCTGCCATCTATGGGGTCACACAGAGTCGAACATGACTGAAGTGACTTAACAGCATATATATATGTGTGTGTATATATATATATATAAAGCTGAATAACTTTGCTGTAAACCCAACACTAATACAATATTGTAAATCAAATATACTTCAATACAAATAAAGCAGATATTTCAAAGCTTCCTCAAATAAGGAAACAGAGATATGGAATGAGTCAAGATTTTAGTTATCACATACTGCATTAATTTTTTGACCCTTTGACAACCGTAATAGGAAAGCTTATGTTAAGGCAGAGACGTTTATTTTGATAGAATCTATAACCTTCCTTTTTGAAGATTCTAGGTCCTTTCTGATTTAATCCAGTGAATGGTGATTCCTGCAAATATGTTTTCATAAAAACCTATTAATATTTAACTAGTGTGTTCTGTAGACACTGACTCACAATTTACTTCTTTCTAAAGTGAATGCTCTTTTCTCATGGATATTAACAGAACATGATAGAACGACTTTCACTTTCAATTTTCCAAACATTTTGAAGGCTGCTCCACGGAGGCACCATCGAGACTCTGAATCTCTAAGGCCTAGGTGCAATCTCATTTATCATTGTATTCCTGGGGCTAACATTTTGCAGTTCTGTGGTAGAAGGAGATTATTCATTAGATGTTAGCCCGCTCAATGAATGTTCAGAGGATAATGGTTAAATCTAAATATTTATAATCCAGATTCCTGGTAGCTGTGTGATTCTGAGTTGAAATGATCTGCCCCCTCCTTACATCTTTCTCAAAATGTAACGAGAAAAATGCTGAAACGCTCAGTTTGCCCAGGCAAAGTGAAATATGTTACATGATTTCCTTTGAATAAAAACCAGTAAGGGGAAAAATTAGTTTTAAAAACATATGTACTGATTTTGTTTATCAAAATTGTGACATGTGAATATGTTGTTGGAGGAGTCAGAGTAGAAAATGGGAGAAAAGTACTTCTAAACTATAACACTTACATCAGAGTGTTAAAATATCTGCTAAAAGTCTGGAATGGATTAAAGGAAAATCCAATATTATTCCAACACTGTAGCAGTTTCCACTGCCATGCTTTCTGTCTCAGGATTTCTGGGCTGTTATGCCTCCACTGCTTGGGCCATATTTTGTTTCTATTAGGAGAGAACACAGGGGTATCCTGGATGAAAAGAAAGAGGAATTTTCTAGTACCCATTATCTTCAACTGCCCTTTGGCTTCAAAAATGATTTCCCCTCTGGATAGGTTAAAAAAATCTTTTTTTCAGAACCTATTGATTTGAAAAAGCACTTTGTGGTTTACTTGTAGAAAATGCACTTAGTACTAATAGCATGTTTTTTCCTTGCCCCTGATGTTATAGAAACAGGTCATTTTTTTTTTTTCCCTCAGAAATAAAGACAGAGATATTTTTATTTTGGAGTAGACTATATATTTTCGCCCACATATTTATACTTATTTTGAGGCCTAATGTCTTTAAATTAGGCTTCAAAATATCCTTCAAAATTCAAAATTAAAAATAAATAAAAAGAACAATAGTAATTCTAATGAAACATGACTAGGTATAATTCACAATAGTAACAAAATATGTGAAAATTATATTCAGATGTGGAACATAAGCTAACTGAAATATGCATTCAAGTCTTCAATGATGTATAAAGTTTATCAATTTAGACTACTTCCAAACATAATATAAAAATATATAGCAGGCAAATATTAGATATGAGTTATGGTTGTTACATGATTAATTTTGCTGTTTGTGAGAATTTTATAGAAGAAATTTCTGAGTTAGGTATTCAAATACATAAAATAAATAAAGGTATTCTGAATTGCCGTTTTCTAAAATAATACTTGCCAAGGTTTCTCAGTACAATGTTATAAATAACCATGCAATATATATTCCTTAATCAAAATGACTGAGGAAGAAATCAGAAGTATTCAATATAATTACAGCTGTCCCTTTTCTTTCCTCCCTTGGATTATTCCATTCTGAAGAAATTAGGTGGACAAAGTTGGCTTTCATATGACAGTGAAGGCTGGCATAGGGTCAGCCCAACCCAGGCAAAATGGTTGCCCTGCTGGAGGCAGCATACTGGCCCTGAAATGTTCCAGAAAGAGGAAAGTTTTTGTATTGTATTATACTTGCAACTCTTCTGTGAGTCTAAGATAGCTTTTTTCTTAATTATGCAAAAAATATAATTACAGAAGTTTGTGCTTGCTAAACAGAGACACAATAAAAATCAGTCAGATTGAAAAGTTGCAAATAATTATCTAAAGTATAGATTGGATATGTACAATAAAACTTCTCAACAAATTAGTTTGTTGTTTCTTTTCCAAAGAAGCCTATGTTCTCAAATACTTTTTTAGATTCTGTGATGATAGAAATCATTATTTATCCTGGATTTTTATGTATCACTGAGCAATAGGTAAATAATTCAGTCAATACTGACTGACTGAAAATTATAAACTAGTAACTTTCAATATGCAATGAAATCAAGAAACACTACTCAGAAACGCAGTTACAGTACAATCTTAAGGAAAAAATCTAATCACAACCTTAAAATTATAGTCCTGCCTTTTAGACAGTCTTATTTTCTTTGTCACTTTGTATTTTGTAAGTAGAAATAAAACTGTTAGAACAATTAATAACTTAAGAAATGGGTTGAATGAGATCACTGTAGTATGAGTTGATGGTCTTTGATGAACTACAGAAATAAGCATTTAGTGTGGACACTATTGTCTTGACTTTATAGAGACACAGCATCATACATCTATCTCAGCATTTACTTGAGTAAATACGAGTAAATACATCTCTACAATCTTTTTAAAAATAATGTATCAATGTATCAGGAGTCTACTTATCCAACCTTTTGTTATTGACTTATTTGTGGATTTTATGTTTTTCAGAGAGTTAAAGTGGACTTTTTTGTGTGTGACAACTGGTAAGAAGCTTAATAAACTCATTTTAACAAGTGATTTTAGCTTTATCATTCATGTAATAACAATGGATAAATTAAACTCTGTATTAAGCATGGTAGCTCAGATGGTAAAGAATCTGCCTGCAATGCAGGAGACCCAGGTTGATCCCTGGGGGAAGATCCCTTGGAGTAGGAAATGGCAACCCACTCCAGTACTCCTGTCTGGAGAATTCCACAAAGTCGGGTAGGCTAAAGTCCATAGCATCACAAACAGTTTGACATGACTGAACCACTAACACTTTCACATACAAGACACCATGGACTTGAATAGCGTATATGTGGACTATAATGAATGGAGAGTTTTCAGTTGTTTACATTTTCTGTAACTCTTCGCTTAGTAAGTATTTTATTCTAGCAAATATGATATGTGTTTCGTCACACTGTCATAAGAGAGAATATTTTTCCCAAAGATTTGGTTTGGTTATATGACTTTCTTTGGTCTGTGGAATGTTAATGGATGTGATACAAGTAAATGTGTGAAAAACGTTTTGAGGTTGCTTTCTTGGCCTCAGCCTTCTGCAATAAGAACATGTCTCAGATAGCTGCTGGCCCAAGAAAGATGCAAGTCTTGTAAGGCAGATAGGAATACACATCTCCTTTCTCTAGAGATGGTGATAACATTAAAATAAACTTTATCAAGAAGCACAATAGTGTACAAGTATCATAGGGAGAAATAAAAATCTGCAATGGCTAAGACAGCAAAGGCACATTAAGGAGTTAAGGTTAGAGAAAAATATGAATTTGTGTTTAAGCACATTTATTTATGAATCAGTAAACTATATTCCTATAGGTCAAGTCTTTCTGTTGAATGATAAGAATTTAATGAGATTGCGATTTAAGATACTTACTGAATCAAATTAAGATTTGATGTACCTAAATAGGCCTATAAGTCTTGATTAAAAAGCAGGGAATGTGCAGATAAACAATATACAGAGATTTCCCTGGTGGTCCAGTGCTTAAGAATCCCCCTTCCAACACAGGGGACACAGGTTCGATCCCTGGTTGGGGAACTAAGATCCCATATGCTGTGGGACAACTAAGCCTGTGTGCCACAATTACTGCATCCATGCACTCCAGAGTCTGTGCTCTGCAGCAAGAGAAGGCACCATGTGCACCTTAACAAAGACCCAGTGCAGCCAAAACCAACACGCAAACAAACAAAACCAGTGAACACTACCCCTTAACTTAACGAACTGCTGACACTAGCTGTTTCACATTCTATACAATTCACACATTATTACAATAGTCGAAATCTCATTAAAATTTTCTTTTAGCTTTCATACTTTGTGAAAGTTGCAACTATTTCTAAGAACTCAACAGGTAAATAATTAAGCTTTTGTCTGTGTACAGATGCTCAGTTACTGTTGAGACAGAGATATGTGTAAGGGATATCTCATCTCATCCAGCCACCTTGCTGATATCACTGTACTCAACGCTTTTACAACTCGATATTATTGCTACCAAAAAGTTCATTCTGATATATCAGCATAGATACTACAATGTCACCTAATAAGTAGTTTTATGCTGAGCAGTTGCAGAAAAACGTTACTACATAATCCAAAGTAACATTATACATTCCAATATATTTGTGTGTGCTCAGTTGCTCAGTGGTGTCCAAGTCTTTGAAACACCACAGGCTGTAGTCCGCCAGGCTCCTCGGTCCATGGAATTTTTCAGGCAAGAATACTGGAGTGGGTTCCCATTTTCTCCTCCAAGGTATCTTCCCAACCCAGGGACTGAATCCACGTCTCCTGCATTGGCTGGTGGATTCTTTATCACTGAGCCACTTGGGAAGACCCATATTCTAATATAACAATGTATAAAAAATTATATTGAAATTGATGGCCCTTCATTCCTTTATACATCTAACAGTATTAATATTGTTGATGCTGATTTAGGTGTTTACATAATCCATATAATTATTCTAACTCTCCACTTCGATTGTCTATTAGAAACCTAATTAAACTGCAAATGGAAGGGAATGTTCATTGACCCTAAACAGAAAAACTTTACTCAAAAAACTAAAATAATTATGCATGATATTAAAATTTAATATAAATATTGTATTATTCCATTATCAAATTACCACTTAACTGAGTGTGGATTGAATTTAATGAGTTGATGCACAGGGTTTCTTTGCAAACTTATTTTCAACAATTACTGAATAATAGTATATTTCAATAAAAATAATCTTTATAATATAGTGTAAGTTCTCAATTTTTCATGTCTTCACCCTGCTTGCAGGCTTTTCTCCAGCTTTTAAAGGTTTTCCTCTATCATTCATTTTGCTTTTTTGGTAAATTTTTAAATATTATAAATTTTCTTTTTGTAGAACACTGACAAAGATTAATAAATAAAAATCACTTTATTAATTAAATTCACAAATATATTACTCAATTTTAATTTTCATTGATTTTGTGATGGCTTTAAATTAAATTTATTCATTCACTTGCTGAACAGTTATTGACTGCCTTTTATGCATTAGGCATCGTATTAGGCAATAGAGCAAAATGCTGAGCAAAAATATGTAACATTTTACTCTCATGGAACTTAAAATCAAGGTAAGGGCAGATATGAGCCTAAAAATTACACAAATGAATAAAAAACTGTGCATTGTGATGAGTGCCACAAAGGAAAATACATGGAAAATTATGAACCTTTTGACTTCAATTTGGGAAGTTAGGGAAATTTTTTATGAAGTGATGGGTCAGCTGAACTTTAAAGAAAAACCTGATTTCAGCAAGTCACAAGAGGAGAGGATGTAGCATAAGCAAAGGAAATCATAAGGAGATGGTCTTAGGCAGAAGAAATTGTTGGGATACATGTCATAGAAGGGATGGTGTAGCTACTACTTTTGTTTGTATTTAATGAGAATATTTCCAACCATCAGTTCAGTTCGGTTACTCAGTTGTGTCCGACTCTGCAACCCCATGAATCGCAGTGCGCCAGGCCTCCCTGTCCATCACCAACTCCCAGAGTTCAATAAGACTAACGTCCATCGAGTCAGTGATGCCATCCAGCCATCTCATCCTTAGTCGTCCCCTTCTCCTCCTGCCCCCAATCCCTCCCAGCATCAAAGTCTTTTCCAGTGAATCAACTCTTCACATGAGGTGGCCAAAGTACTGGAGTTTCAGCTTTAGCATCATTCCTTCCAAAGAAATCCCAGGGTTGATCTCCTTCAGAATGGACTGGTTGGATCTCTTTGCAGTCCAAGCATAAATCAAAAAAAAAAAAAAAAAAAAAAAGGAAAAAAAAATTATATTATGGAAGGTCCTGATGGAAGGTCTGAGGCATCTTATTGACAGCTAAATTTTAGGAGGGGGAAGAATAAGGTACCAGTATAATGGATGCTTTTGCTTGGAACTATTCAAGTATCCAGATAAAACAACACAACTGTATTTATTGATGTGAACCTGAACTTCGAACATAATAGAAAAATTGCTNGATGGAAGGTCTGAGGCATCTTATTGACAGCTAAATTTTAGGAGGGGGAAGAATAAGGTACCAGTATAATGGAAGCTTTTGCTTGGAACTATTCAAGTATCCAGATAAAACAACACAACTGTATTTATTGATGTGAACCTGAACTTCGAACTTAATAGAAAAATTGCTGTCCTCTAAACCAGTCCATTCTGAAGGAGATCAGACCTGGGATTTCTTTGGAAGGAATGATGCTAAAGCTGAAACTCCAGTACTTTGGCCACCTCATGCGAAGAGTTGACTCATTGGAAAAGACTCTGATGCTGGGAGGGATTGGGGGCAGGAGGAGAAGGGGACGACAGAGGATGAGATGTCTGGATGGCATCACGGCCTTGATGGACGTGAGTCTAAGTGAACTCCGGGAGATGGTGATGAACAGGGAGGCCTGGCGTGCGGCGATTCATGGGGTCGCAAAGAGTCGGACATGACTGAGTTACTGAACTAACTGAACTAACTAATGAGTAATATTTTTAGGGATTTGAAAATCTTACAAGTAGAGTGCATATTGTATTTTATTTTCTAGTAGCCCAAGTAATATTTTTTTTAGTTGATTAGGAAAATGTGTTACCATGATTTTGTAGTAATATAGCAATTTATATATCATGGTATGTCTTTAAAAAAGCTACCCCATTTCTTTCTACCTCATTTCATTTCATTTCAAGGTTTTTCAAAGTGGTAACTAGTTTCAGTTTCGTGATCAGTGGGATAATAGTTTGTCTTACAAGACAGAGGAATGATTATATTTCTGTACGTAGAAGAGAAACTGATTTTGAATCCAAATGCCATTAGAAGAAGAAATGAAGTGAAGTCGCTCAGTCATGTCCGACTCTTTGCGACCCCATGGACTGCAGCCTCCCAGGCTCCTCTGTCCATGGGATTTTCCAGGCAAGAGTACTGCATTGGGGTGCCGTTTCCTTCTCCAGGGGATCTTCCCAACTCAAGGATTGAACCCGGGTCTCCTGCATTGCAGGCGGACACTTTACCCTCTAAGCTAACACAAAAGCCTCTAGCCTTTGTTTACTTTAACTTTCATTTCTGTGAGAGAAAAGCAGTTTTGATTTTCTTAAATTTTAACTGGCCTCGATTCTGGAGATGCAAAGATGAATAAGACAGGACCTTTATCCTCCTGATGGCTTGAATCTAATCAACTGAAGGAAAAAAATGGAACATGTACAATTAAAAAAGGAATAGCTAATACACTCTACCATAAGAAAGGAAATGGTTCAGACTATAATGGTGATTCAAAGAGAAATATTCATATCTAAGTGGGAGTGGGATGAAGATTGCCTTCATGAAGAAAATTACGTTTGATGTTGACCCAGGAGGAAGGCATAAGCTCTGACAGAGAAGACACAGAAATTTGGGCAAAGGAAGAAGGGCTAAGAGATGAAGTTGTAGGAGCTGGGAGAGGGTCTGGAATGCAGGGTCTTGTGTGGCAATTGTGAAAAAGAAACTTAGAAAGGTAGCTTGGGATAAAACCGTGTGGCTTGTTCTTGGGTGAGGCATCTTTATTTCTCTTGGAGGTGAGGAAGGGCATTGAAAATTTGTGAGCAGCTAGGGGTTGTTATCGGAGAAGGCAATGGCACCCCACTCCAGTACTCTTGCCTGGAAAATCCCATGGATGGAGGAGCCTGGTATGCTGCAGTCCTACCAGACATGCAGTCCATGGGGTCACGAAGAGTCGGACATGACTGAGTGACTTCCCTTTCAATTTTCACTTTCGTGCATTGGAGAAAGAGATGGCAACCCACTCCAGTGTTTTTGCCTGGAGAATCCCAGGGATGGCAGAGCCTGGTGGGCTGCCATCTGTGGGGTTGCATAGAGTTGGACACGACTGAAGCAACTTAGCAGGAGTTGTTATATACAGATGTGAGAGTTGACCATAAAGAAGGCTGAACACCAAGGAATTGATGCTTTCAAATTGTGGTCCTGGAGAAGACTGTTGAGAGTCCCTTGGACAGCAAGGAGATCAAACCAGTTAATCCTAAAGGAAATCAACCTTGAATATTCATTGGAAAGACTGTTGATGAAGCTGAAGCTCTAATACTTTGATCACCTGATGCAAAGAGCTGACTCACTGGAAAAGACCCTGATACTGGGNTTGTGATCCACACAGTCAAAGGCTTTGGCATAGTCAATAAAGCAGAAACATATTTTTCTGGAAATGTCTTGCTTTTTTGATGATCCAGTGGATGTTGGCGATTTGATCTCTGGTTCCTTTGCCTTTTCTAAAACCAGCTTGAACATCTAGAAGTTCATGGTTCACATATTGCTGAAGCCTGACTTAAAGAATTTTGAGCAATTTTGAGTATGTGAGATGAGTGCAATTGTGCAACTTAACAATATAGTTAAGTATACTTTCTAATTCGTTGATGTTTTTAAAAGGAAAATGATTTCCATACTCACTTCAGTGTAAAAGTTGATTTGTGTATTAAAATTTAATTGTGTCTGTTTTTTGTTTTAGTGTTGAAGATAAAACACATTTTTTACATGGCTTATGTTTCTTTTAGTTTTCCTAGAGTATATTCTTCCAATTTAATATTCTTTTGATTCTTATCCTTTACAGTGTTTACTTTGATCCCAATTTGGTAAATTTTTAAAGTGTGATACACATGCAGAAAAGTATACAAAATATATGTGGACAGCTCACTTCTAAACCAAACTTAATTGTGTAAGGAACAGCTAGATCAAGAAATAAAATATTATCAGCACTTCAGACATCCCTCATTTATTCTCTCCCATGTACTCCCCCTCTCTTCCCCAAAGACAATCTCTGTTCTGATTTCAATCACCATAAATTAGGTTTTCTTTTTTGAACTCGGTATGTTGTTGCTTAGTTGTGAAGTCTTGTCTGACTCTATCCAACCCCATGGAATGTAGCCTGCCAGGTTCCTCTGTCAATGGGTTTTCCCAGGCAAGAATACTGAAGTGGGTTTCCACTACCTCCAGGGGTCTTCCCAACCCAGGGATTGGACCCACATCTCTGGCAATGGCGGGCAGATAATTTATTGCTGAGCCACCAGGAAGCCCCAAACTCTATATAAGTAGAATTATACAATCTGATTTATCTTGATCAACTTTTTGATTGTGAGGTTAATTGCATGTAGCAGCATTTTATTGATTCAAATTGATAGAATTCTAAATATGAAAACATTATAATTTACGTATTCCATTACTGATGATGTTTGGTTATTTCTAGTTTTGTGGCTATCACAAAATGGTGCTTTATTGGTAATTCTTTACATGCCTTTTAGTACACACATGTGCATATTTTAAATAGTTATATACTTGTGAGTAACACTTACAAGTACTATGTTTATGCCTATCAACACATAAATAAGAGAATTGGGGTATATATCTAGGATATGTACCTAAAAGATTTGGAAAACAAAATGTTATGTTCACCTTTACTAGATAATGCCAACTAGTTTTTCAGAGGGCTTGCACCGATTTTCATGTCCTCCACCAATATGAGATTTTTATTGCTCCAGATAACTCTCAAGTACAAGCACTATTGTTATAGTAGTCATTAATTAATTTTATCCATTCTGATATCTATGTAGTTTAATGTAATTGTGGTTGGTTTCATAATTCCCTATCAGGTAAACAGGTTAAATACCTTTAATTTGTTTTCTGGCCACTTAGATATCCTCTTTTTTGAAGCATATCTTTAAGTTGTATTTTGCTTTTAGACTGCCCAGTTTTAAGTGACTATTTTGTAATGTCTTTTTATTATTTATTTATAGGTTTTTAAAAAATGTGTTCCATCTATGAATCTTTCATTAGATATTTGTATTATGAGTATCTTTCTCCCAGCCTGTGGTTGTATTTTCATTCTTTTATTGGGATCTTTTCATGAATAGATGTGCTTAATTTTAATGAAGTCAAATTCCTCATTATTTTATCTTTAGTGTCTATTGTCCCCTATGTAAAATACTATTATTTATTGAGTATCTTAGAGATACTCAATATTTTTCCTTTAAAAGTTTAATTTTTCACCAGATTTAAAATTGATCTGGAATTTACTGTATTTTCTGTGTATATAATCAAATCTTAACAAATGTATATACTTATTCATTCCTTTTGACCAATTTATTTTTCTTGTTTAATTGTACTGGCTAGAACTTCTGGTAAAATCATAAATAAAAGTAGGAATAATAGTAATCCTTTTTCTTTCCTAGTCTCAAAGAAGAAATTTTCAATTTTATATCTCTAATTTTCTTAAATAAAAATTATAAATGATTGAAATTTTAAAATGCATTTTATACATTCACTGAAATTATATGTGGTTTTATTTGGTATTTTATTTATGACATTATGAATTATAAATAAAATTGTCATACTCATTAATTTTTGAATTTTAAACAAGTTTTGCTTTTCTGAAGTAAACAGACCCTCTATAATATATTACTAGATCTGTATTATGGTTTCCAGAGAAAACAGAACACCCACATGCACATGCACACACATCTTCTCTCTCTGGATACGTTCACACACACAAACACATGCATGAAGAAAAAGAAAAAAAATGTTGATTATGAAACGTACTTGGAGTTGTTTAAATGACACCACCCTTATGGCAGAAAGTGAAGAAGAACTAAAGAGCCTCTTGATGAAAGTAAGAGGAGAATGAAAAAGTTGGCTTAAAGCTCAACATTCAGAAAGCTAAGACCATGGTATCTGGTCCCATCACTTCATGGCAAATAGATGGGGAAACAGTGGCAGACTTTATTTTGGGGGGGCTCCAAAATCACTGCAGATGGTGACTGCAGCCATGAAATTAAGAGACTCTTATTCCTTGGAAGGAAAGTTATGACCAACCTAGATAGCATATTCAAAAGCAGAGAGACATTACTTTGCCAACAAAGGTCCGTCTAGTCAAAGTTATGGTTTTCCAGTAGTCATGTATGGATGTGAGAGTTGGACTATAAAGAAAGGTGAGAGCCCAAGAATTGAAGCTTTTGAACTGTGGTGTTGGAGAAGACTCTTGAGAGTCCCTTGGACTGCAAGGAGATCCAACCAGTCCATCCTAAAGGAGAATAGTCCTGAGTGTTCATTGAAAGGACTGATGTTGAAGCTGAAACTCCAAAACTTTGGTCACCTGATGCAAAGAGCTGACTTATTTGAAAAGATCCTGATGCTGGGAAAAATCAAAGGCAGAAGGAGAAGAGGATGACAGAGGATGTAATGGTTCGATGGCATCACCGACTCAATGGAGATGAGTTTGAGTAAACTCTGGGAGCTGGTGACGGACAGAGAGGCCTGGCGTGCTGCGGCCCATGGGGTCGCAGAGTCAGACAGAACTGAGTGACTGAACTCCTTAAAAATCTACTTGCCTATGACATTTTCTCTAAGGTTTATCAAGTTTAGTGATAAAATTTTTCCCGACCTCAGTGTATGAAATTCAGTGATACCCATCTATTTTTAGCACCAAGGAAATTAATTCACAAATCTAAGAGTTCTCTTTATCCTGTACCATCATGACATCTGTAAAAGTAAGGTGATCAGATGTAAGGATACTTCTAAGGTGACCTATTCCATTTCTACATATCTTTTAATCTTGGTAATCCTTTTCGGAACAGTGGCAGTTTATAGCAATCATAGAGCATTTGTTTCTTTGTCCTGCTATTCTGAGCCAGCTCCACATCCCCTAATGAAACCATTCAATTATTTCCTGAGATATATCTTCCTTTTCATCAAGAGAGACATTCTGCACATGCATATTTATTTTCTCAACATTATTTCAGCCTATCACTTATTAAAGTAAAAAAATAAATAAAAATATTTTTTAAGCAACTGATCTGTTTTTTTTAGAATTTTACACAAAACTCATTCCCCTTGTTTCTCAATTTTCCTTCAATTTCCACAATTTTCCTTCATGTTCCACAATTTTCCTTCAATTCATAATTGAAAAAGAAATTGGTATTCTTGATACAATTTTTTAAAAACAATACAATAGAAGGTATAGGTTTTTTCCTTAGATTATAATAAATAGCAATGTTGATTAATTCAAGGCCATTTCATGTTGAATCTGCATAATTTAATTTATTAAAAATATGTACTGATCACAACTATTTTATAAGCACTTGAAATAATAAATAATATATGGTAAATAATAAATGGTCTCTGTCCAAGTTTGTTTTATCCAGATGATACAAGTATGAAAAATATAAAACATAGTAACAGTTATAAACTATTAAAAATAGAAAACTAGAGAGATATAATGAAATCAGAAAATGAATAATATTCCTAATAATTTTGGTAGCTAATACTTTTACATCAATTGTACAAAATTGCTGGTAAAATGGTTAGTAATTCTATATTAGCCAAATAGATGACCTCACTCTTTATTTTCTTCTCTTTGGCTCAGGAGTGTATAGTCATAATCCCTTTTTCAGCTTTTAGGAGGGAATTAACACATCCACTAAATTTCTAATCCATGAGCTTTTTCCTCAAAGTTCTAAAAATATCAAACATTTAGCTCATGTTATTTTAGAAATTAGAAATTAACTTTGAGCAGCTGCATTTTCCCCCATATTTTAAATTTGGTTTATATACTTCAAAATTAACACACATTTTACTTCTAAGCATCTCAGTGAAGGAAAGGAAAATAAATGAAAGTTCTGGCATAAAGGTTCTACTTAAAACCACCTCAAGGTCATAATTTGTTATATTCTTTATTCATACAGACTGACTTCCTTTTAGCTTTAAGGGGATGAATAAAATCTTATTTCAACAGAAAATAAGAACTTTATAAAAGACAGAGCTGCAGTTTGTTCTTTCCTTAGAGGTAGGTGTGAGAAAAAAAAAAAGGCAGATAAGTCTACATAAACAGGAGAGGACTCACGAGGAAATAAAAATCTAGACTCTTCCAGGTAATTACTACAGACATGTTAATTCATTTAATATAGACTGTGGTCCTTCCAAATAGGTATTTTAATGCTTAATTTTTAGCTCACACTCCCATCCTGACCAAGAAAGCAGTCTTTTATTTACACAAGAACTTGCTATAGTTTTGTCAGATATTGGGAAATTTCTGCTTTCTTGCATTACAAAGGTCTTCATCTTCTAGGTTACTGAAGACAAATTACTCTCAAGCTGTTTCTCAGTAGTTCCAGCCCCTGAAGATGACTAAAATATAAGCCTAATTTTTTCCTATTATCCTAATAGTTGTCTTAGACTGTACCTTGTAGTGATATCAAAGCCAATGCCAATACCAGTACAACGCTGCATCATTAAGAACAGGAATACCACTATAAACACAAATATCAATGCCAATTGTATCAATACAGTCACAATACCAATGCTTCTAACTTATTTCACCTCAAGGACAATGCTAGTGTATTCTATCAGCATTAAATTCCCACAGTAAATATACAATGCAATTATTAGTATTCTTATTTTAAGATGGGGAAACTGGGCCCCAGAGAGGTCAAATAATTCACTCAGTGTCTTAGAGTTAGCAAAGTGGCAGAGTCAGAATTGGTTCTCAAGTCTGTCACTGCAACAAATAAATACAGTAAGACTTTTTCACCCCAGTTCTAAACATTTCATATTAATAGCATATTCTCCATTTCCTCCCACCCATGCAGGGTTTCTTCTTAAAATTATATAGATGTAAGCTTCCTTTCAGATTTCAGAAAGAAATGAGCATATTCATTAATTTTAATTTTTCAGTCAAATTGCAAAAACACTCATTACTGATTGATCTTTTAACAACATGTGAAATTTGCTAGTGTAGTCCCTTGTTAAGATTCCACTACAGGGACCTTCCCTGGTGGTCCAATGGTTAAGAATCCGTATGCTCAACTGGAGACATAAGCTTGATCCCCAGTCCAGAAAGATCCCACCTGCTGTGGAGCAACTACTGAACCCATGTGCTACAACTCCTAAAGCCTACACACCCTAGAGCCCGTGCTCTGCAACAAGAGAAGTCATGGCAATGAGAAGTCCATGCACTGCAACTGGAGAGTAGCAATTAGAGAAAGCCTGCACACAGCAAGAAAGACCCAGCAGAGCCAAAAATAAAAAAAATAAATCTTAAGAAAAAAAGATTCATTGGGCCTCAGTTCTTCAGCCATAGTTGAAAAAATTATGCAAATATTTTTGAAAAACACTTTCATACTTTGATTGTTAGCATTGGGACTTAGGAGCATAAGGGCATTCTGGTAATCTCCCAACACATCCATTTGTCATGATTCCCAATCACTATAGTGATGCAGCAGCATCATTCCAGGCAAACTTTTGTTCACATCGTTCAGCACAGTCAATGGACTTGGTTATTTCCTCCCAATTCATTTCCCACTTTCTGGGATTTTAAATGTTCAAAATCTCCACTTTGGAAAAAAAAAAAAATTCAGGTGTCCTTATAGTTCCCCATTACCTTTAATACATTCTCTGAAAGCAACAGAGAATATCAATGGTATATGGACTCATTTCCTTTGTTATCTTCTATTAACCTTTCATAACATACAAGGGAGAAAAAAATAAAGGATTTCCAGGTTCATGGACAACTAGACACTGAGAAGACCAAATCAACGTGGGAACCTCATGTTTGGTTATCTTAAATGGCCATCTACTCTAGCATGGTCCTATTACAGTCTCTGCTCTTTTACTAACTAATCATCATACTGTTCTAATTCCAACTGACAATTGAAAAGTTGTTTGTCTTTTCAGTTATTTCCCAACTTAACTAAGTAACAATTGAAATATTCTTTTTGGGTTTGCTCTCCTTTTATCAGTATCCCATTTCTCTGCTTTTACATTCCAACTCTTCAAAAGAGTTGTTTATTCTATCTCCACTTTTTAAATAACTCACATTCAGTGCTTAGACTTCTCAACCAGGATATGACATTGCCTATACCCTACTTTACTCTTTTTTCCCCATGATACTACTTCTCATTCATAATTTACTGGATAATCTACTCATTTTAATACTTATTGGTAAAAAAAATATTTCTCTCTCCTCATTAGATATAAGTTGGACACAGAGATCTTCCCCTCAGATATTTTAATACAAGTATCTAGAATACAGACTCATATAAATTATCATTCAGTTAATATTTGACAAGTATTGAATGACCCAGGATCTTATCCATTTCTTTCTATTCATGCAAATTTAAAAAATCATACTTGTTAATATGTTACTACTTAATCTATAAAGTATGCATATAATCAATAATAAATAAAATATTAAATTCTTTGGTGATAATTACAAGAAAAACATTGAGCCCAAGATGGAAGAGCTGGTGCAGAGTCTGATAGCTAATAAAGGTTGTCACACGGTAGTAGATACTGATTGGTAAGATTAAGATTTGATGAGGGGGTTCTATAGACGGAAAGCATTTCAGGTATCAGAAATAGCATGAGTAAATGTAGAGCAGTGGAAATGAATGTGACATTCACGAAGACAATGAAAAGGCAGGATTGGAGAGCAAATGTTAGGCAGAGTAGAGATAATGTTAGATAGCTTGGGAAGAGCAGAATGTGAAGAACTGTGGATTCTGACCAAACACTTTGAGTTTTGGAGAAAAATAAATGAGCAAATAAGCTCTTGATTATGGAAGTGGAAAGACAAAATACATGTTTTAGAAAGATTAAGCACTGCCATCACTTGTTATTTGTAACTGGGGGTGTGTGTGGGGTACTAACATGAAGTGCAATTAATACATTTTTAGTAACTACTTTATGCCAGGCTCTGTCCTATTGCTTTACATATTTCATTTAGCAAGAAAGTTTAATGCCATAGGACAATGTTACTTTGTAAAGTAAATTGACCTCCTCCTCTTACAGGCAAAATTAATTCTCTTTTCATAACATTACATTTGCAGATATGGTCTCTTTATTTCTCAGATATATTTCAATGTTTTCTGAAATTGCTCTGAATATATTGATAACTGTACTGAATCACACCTGTGTTTTCTTTATGTCAGACAGAATAGCTGCTAAAGTACCCTATATTTGAAGCATCTAATATACACCCTGTAAAAATAATTTAGTTTGCATTATGCTTGTATATATTTATGTGAATATACATATATAAATACAATGAAAAAGTGTATCTATTTCACTATATTACATTTTTAAAACATGTCAATAATAATAGAGTTACAAGATTGAGTTACTAAGGACCAGCCAAATTTTTATGCAATATTTCACATATCTATTTTATACAGTTGATAGGTGCTTAATTGGACTACTTTAGTATGTAACAGGACTTCTGCATAAGAACTCAATAGTGGCAATGATAGAAAAAAGTAGAATGACACTATATCAGTTGATCACTAGTCTCTCTTCCACAAATTTTCAAAGTACTTTTAAAATATTTGGGAGAAATGATTTTGTTAGTCACATCACTATAATTTTTGAAGGTTTTTTAAAATAAGAAATATAACATTTGCCCTTGTTAGAATTTTGATTCAGAAAATACAATACTTTTCTCTATGTCCTCTAAAAACAGTGCAGATGTTAGACATAAAGAAAATGTTCCTGACGGTGTGAGCTGTTAAACTTTGGAATAAGTTATAACAGGGGAAGGTTAGAGGACTTTAAGAATGAGATAAATCATCATCTTAATATCACAGCATAAAAGCACATAAGAAATGTCACTCAAGTTCAAACCAGTGTCTATCCAGATGCTACCACATAAATACCTGAAATGTAGTAGTTTCCTTTCCTAATCAATTTCAAAGAATATAATTCAAGTATCATTAGTTTCACTTCACATGGTTCTTGAGGAGTGAATTTAATCCACTTTATCTATTTCTTTACCCAGCATAATCTTTTTTAAGATATCAGGAGAATTTTCCTTATTAATTTCCCTATCTGTGCCATTCAGGCTTTGTGGGAGGGTTCAGAGTTAACTAATTTCAATACATTAGTTAATTCATCTGATAAATATAATTTGAAATATTATTGGGGTTTTTAACATAAAAGAAACTGAAGTGTACACCCTGTAAACTCATTATAAATGGCATATTTTCAATCTGATCTCTGTGTCAGTTAAGGAATGCTGATTCTTGACTGGTAAAATCTTAACTGAGAATCTTTTAATCATCTGATCCACCAGGGAAACCCACAAATGAACTTATTTACAAAGTTCAGTTGTGAGAACAGAGATCCATAAAAAGTAGCCAACCAAGACAGGGAATTATTTTGAAAAGAATATACAAAAATACACTGAAGTATGGAAATGGCACAACAAGTCCATTGTATCATCAGGACTCTGGATTCTTCCACTCTTCCACTTAACCTTCTGTAGGATATACTACATATGTGTCCCATAGTCATAAGAGAGCAGCAAAAGGTCCACCCTTCATATTTGCATTCTAGGAAACTGGAAGCAATAACGCAAAGGGCAAAGACCACCCAAAGATGGAAGCAAAAAGGCAAATGACAAAGAGCACCCAAATAATGGGAAAAAATACTTGCAAATAATTAAACTGACAAGTTATTCATCTCCAAAAATTACAAGCAGCTCATAAGATTCTATATAAAATAAGTTAAAAATCCAATCAAAAAATGGGCAGAAAACCTAAGAAGACATTTCTTCCAAAAAGTCATACAGATGGCCAAGAGGCATGTGAAAAAATGCTCAACATCACTAATTATTATAGAAATTGAAATCAAAACTACAGTGAGATATAACTCCATACCTGTCAGAATTGGCTATCATCAAGTCAACAAACGATGAATGCTAGAGAGAGTGAATAGAAAAGGGAACCCTCAGGAGGTGTCTGTGTTGCATAAGACCTATAGCTGAGGTGGGTAATTCAAAGATGAACCAGTTTACTCAGGAGCTTGAAACTAGCCTAGATGGGTATGAGACATCAGGCTTCCCCCAAGATAATGAAGAGGACAGTGCCTTTGATCTGAAGAGCAGTTAAAAGTTCCAGATACTGGAGGCTCACACCATGAACACTGGCCTCCCACTCTGCCCTCAGCAGAGGCTCCAGAAGTACTTGGGAGCCCATCTTTCCCACCTCGTGGACAAGAGCACCTCTTAGAGATCAAGCCCTGAGCCTTTGGAGTGGATGCACTGACTCCAAGATCCTAGATTACCAGAGAACTAACCCTGCTGCTGCCGCCAAGTCGCTTCAGTCGTGTCTGACTCTGTGTGACCCCATAGGCAGCAGCCCACAAGGCTCCCCCACCCCTGGGATTCTCCCAGCAAGAACACTGGAGTAGACTGCCATTTCCTTCTTCAATGCATGAAAGTGAAAAGTGAAAGTGAAGTCGCTCAGTCATGCCTGACTGTTTGCGACCCCATGGACTGCAGCCTACCAGGCTCCCCTGTCCATGGGATTATCCAGGCAAGAGTACTGGAGTGGAGTGCCATTGCCTTCTCCAAGAACTAACCCTAGTGAGCATCAAATAATGAGAACTCACAGAAAGGAAAGGACTTGACTACACGACCCAGCATCACCCAACCACCAGTAGCACTCTGTGTAGGATGCCTCAACTAAACAACAAACAAAACAGAAATACAAACCCAATCATCAGCAGACAGGATTACCACCTCACTCAGCCCCTTGCCCATCAGAGGAAAAACAAACAAACAAACAAAAACTCAGGACAAATCTCGCTCTATAGGCAGCTTACAGAAACCACTGGACCAACCTTGCTGCTGCTCTGCTAAGTCGCGTCAGTCATGTCTGACTCTGTGCGACCCCATAGATGGCAGCCCACCAGGCTCCCCCATCCCTGGGATTCTCCTGGCAAGAATACTGGAGTGGGTTGCCATTTCCTTCTCCAATGCATGAAAGTGAAAGTAAAAGTGAAGTCTCTCAGTTGTGTCTGACTCTTAGTGACCCCATGGACTGCAGCCCACCAGGCTCCTATATCCAGGGGATTTTCCAGGGAAAAGTACTGGAGTGGGTGCCATTGCCTTCTCCGACCAACCTTAGGAGGGCAGAAACCAAAAGGAAGAAAGAATTCAACCTTGAAGCCTGGGAAAAGGAGACCTCAAACACAATACGTTAAAAAATAATAATGATGAAAAAGTACTGAAATACTACACAAATGAATGAACAAACTAGAAACACAGAAGTTCAAATAAATGAAGAGGTAATAGGCAAACTACCTGAAAAAGGATTTAGGATAATGATAGTAAAACGATAAAAAAGCTTGGAAACAAAGTGGAGAAAATGCAAGAATCAATTAACAAAGACATAGAATAACTAAAGAATAAATATATACAGAAAAAACACAATTACTCAAATTAAAAATACTCTAGATGAAATCAGTAGCAGAATATCTGAAGCAGAAGAACGAATCAGTGGGCTGGAAGGTAAAATGGTGGAAATAACTTCTGAAGAGCACAATAAAGTAAAAAGAATGAAAAGAACTGAGGACAGTCTCAAAGACCTCTGGGACAATATCAAACACACCAACATTCAAAGTATAGGGGTTCAAAAAAAGAAGAGAAAAAGAAGTGTATGAGAAATTTTTTGAAGAGAGCAGAGTTGAAAATATCCCCAGTATGGAAAAAGAAATAGTCAATCAAGTCCAAGAGGCACAGAGTCCCATACAAGATAAACCCAAGATAACATGCCAATACACATACTAATCAAACTAACAAAGATTAAACACAAAGAAAGAATATTAAAAGGATCCAGGGTAAAGCAACAAGTAACATACAAGAAAAACCCCATAAGTTTAACAGCTGATCTTTCAGCAGAAACTCTGCAGGCCAGAAGGGAATGGCAGGATATATTTGAGGTACTGAAAGGGAAAGATCTACAAACAAGATTACTGTACACAGCAAGGATTTCATTCAAAACTGATGGAGAAATAAAAAGCTTTTCGGACAAGCAAAAGTTAAGAGAATTTAATACCATCAAACCAGCTTTACAACAAAGGTTCAGTTCAGTTCAGTTCAGTTCAGTCGCTCAGTTGTGTCCGACTCTTCACGAACCCATGAATCGCAGCACGCCAGGCTTCCCTATCCATCACCAATTCCCGGAGTTCCTCAGATTCATGTTAATCGAGTCCGTGATGCCATCCAGCCATCTCATCCTCGGTCGTCCCCTTCTACTCCTGCCCCCAATCCTTCCCAGCATCAGAGTCTTATCCAACGAGTCAACTCT
>SJYV01021426.1:247845-263270 GCA_006410875.1 Neotragus pygmaeus | reverse complement strand
CGTGCTGCGATTCATGGGGTCGCAAAGAGTCGGACACGATTGAGTGACTGAACTGAACTGAAAGAATGTTTGTCTATAGCATATCCAACAATTTGACCAGAATACAATCACATGGACAACTGTACTACGTGGCTGGGAAATACCATTACTAATTGGAGAATATTTCTTCCCTAACAAATAAGAGTGCCTTTGAGAAGAAAGCAAAATAATGAATATTAGTTGAGGTCTATGGCACTTTCCTTATGTTCACATTCTATGCTCATTACATTGAACTTTCTCACTATTCTCACACTAAATTTCTATTTTTCATATTTCTTTACTTTTGCTTATTCTTTTCTACTTATTCCCTGACTAAAATATGTTTACCCTGTTCACTACCAGTTGAAATCTTAACTGTTTTCAAAAGCACATCTCAGAAAGTCCCTTTTTTATGAAACAATTTCACCTTCTTCTGCAATATTTATTATTCTCTCCTTTACATAGTCTCCTAAAGATTTTCTTCTTCTTATATTGTGCTTATAACAGAGTAATTTGAATTTTAAGTTTTACACATTGTATTCCTTTAGGATATATTTTTCTAGCTGCTTTTAAAAAAAATACTGAGTTAAAATACACATAACAAAAATCTACCACCTTAACTATTTTTAAGTGTATAGGACAGTGGTATTAAGTACATTCATATTGCGCAGCCATCATCATCATCCATTTGTTAATTCTTGTAAATCTGAAACTTTATACCTAGTCAACAATAACTCCCCCTTCTCCTCTCTCCTGGGATTCCCTGGTGGCTCAGATGGTAACGCGTCTGCCTGCAATGTGGGAGACCTGGGTCGATCCCTGGGCCAGGAAGATCCCCTGGAGAAGGAAATGGCAACCCACTCTAGTACTCTTGCCTAGAAAATTCAATGGATGGAGGAGCCTGGTGGGCTACAGTTCATGGTGTTGCAAAGAGTCGGACAAAACTGACCGACTTCACTTCCTTTTACTTACTTTCTCCTCTCTCCAGCACCTAGATATCACCATTCTACTTTCCGTCTCCATGCTTTTGACTAATCTAAGTACTTCATATAACTATTTCACTCAGCATAATGTCTACAAGGTACATCCAAGTTGTAGCATGTGTCAGAATGTCCTTCCTTTAGGATATTTTTAACTCTTAGTGATCAAAGACCCATTCTATTTATTCTTGTGTTACATATCAATGCCTACCTATAAAAGGTGCAAAATGGAATATTTCCTGCCCAATCAATAAACAAGGATGCCACAGCCATCCATGATTCCAGTCCTCCAAATGTGAATTTCTGAGTCCAGGAAGAACAATGTCTGCCCCCAGCAGCCACCAAACTGCTGCTACGAGCTGCTGCCACTCCCTGTGGTGAGCAAAGAACTAAGGATATGAAAAATCAAATTGCAGGATGCTGGCCCCAGATAGCTGAGATGCATATAAAAGGAATGATTTCAGTAAGCCCAGACTCTTATATCTTCCCATACATAGAAAAGCACTACATTCCTTAACTTGAGATATCTGGTTTTCCTTAATTAACAATAATCTTTTGATGTTCAGATTACCTGTCTCTTTCTGCAGACTTCCAGATAACTTGACTCTTCCCTCTGCCTCCTTGGTACAGTTCTCTCAGGGTTACTTGTTATGCAATCTCTTGAGCTTAAAGTCCCAAAAATTCCCACCAAAAAAAGCATAACTCTCAGTTCTTAGGTTGTTACTACTTTTTAAGTCAACATAGTTATTCAATGTATTTACTGAGTTAAACATATAGATCTCAATTTAAATATTTTATTCAGGTAGATAACCCATTTTCATAAACAAGATAACAACAACAAAAAAGAAATTTGGACTGGCTTGACAGAGAGATTATCACATTTATATAAAGGGCAGTGGGAATTATCTCTTAGTTGTGCTAAACGTTTACACTAAATTTATATAGTCCCTATTGCCTTTGAAGGAGGAAGCAGACAGAACAGACTCCATCTTGAAAGCAGGACTCCATATTGGGCCAGACTGTGGACTTTGAGCTATATGCCCAGTACCTATGGAAATGACATACCAACTGGAAAACCAGACCCCCTGGATAGAAGAGCCCCAGGGCTCCTACCTAGACTCTCCATTGCCTAAAAGAATACCCTAATTATCTGTGTAACCCAATAGAATCATACATTCTATTATGTTTATTGGAGTATGACCACAGGCCTACTGATAATTGTCTACTATTAACTACCTAGGCTTAAGGCATATGAATCACGGGTTAACTTTGTATCTTTCTTTTCCTTTGTTCAGACTAGTTTCAAGGAATTGGGGAGGTGGGTTTGGGTACATACACTTAGGGTATATAACATTTTCAAAAAAACTGGTTGGGGTCCTTAGCTAAGAGGAGACTCTGCCTTGGGCCCGCCAGGGTAATAAACTACACTCCACTGTCTGCATCGTCCTTCTGAGTGAGTTTGTTTCTGGGAACTGTGGCTACAACACCTTGATCCTTTTGCTCTGAATGTTTGTCATTTGTCGTTGATGTAGCAGTTCCTCAACTATACTCTTTATTCACATCTTCTTCAATCTGCTTCAATTTGACATCTCTTTTGTCCATAAATATGTACAATTCTCTCATAGTGAAACCAAAGCCATTTTTTCTTCATCCTAATTTGTTCTTTATCTACATGCATTTTAAATCTTATGTTTATTAATTCCTCTGGTTATTTTCTGTTTGCCTTTCAGACCTAGTCTTCATCATTTTCCACTATTGAATGTACTACATCAATGAATTCCCAAGGCTTCAGATATCCCTTAGATCTGGCAAAGACGAAACTGGAGGAAAGGGGATATAAAAAATGGAATATTCATTCTTCTACTGTCCTCCTTGGGATGTTAGTTTAGGCCCTTGGCTAAAAGTTACTGCTGCTGTCAGGACATCTGGATTCCTGTAAGTACTCTATCCTCCTATCCTTAAAATTGAGTGGTGACAGTTTAGCCATGGTTCCCCCCAACTCTGCTCTCAACATTGTAATCATTTCCTTTATAAACTGAGAAACGGACTATTTCCTGCCATATCAGCAAACAAAGGATATCCCAGTCATCAGTGATTGTAGACCTGTATGGTGAGCTGGTGAGCACTGAGGGAACTCAGGAAGGAAAGAATACCTGGCAGCTAACAGCCATCAGACTTCAGCCACTCCCTATGGTGAGCCCTGAGGAAACACAGGCATTGGCCCCAGACAGCTAAGGTGCATATCAAAGGAATGATTTTAGTAAGCCGGGACTCTAGCGTCTTTCCATACAAAGAAAAGTGCCAAATTCCTTAACTTGAGATGTCTGGCTTTCTTTAAATTAAAATAATCATGTACTATTAATCGCTCAGAAACAATTGTATAAAGTATGTATTGCAGTTTTCAAAAAACATATACATATTTTGATGTTAATAGGGCTAATCATTAAAATTAAAAAAATATTCATGATGAAAAGTACAATTTTATAATACAAATCACTGAACTTAGAGCTAGTTAAAGTAGAAGTATGGTCCTTAATTATAGATGAAAATGTATGTTTTTTAAAATAAAATATTGTTTTATACTGTCAACATTTTAGAGAAGATAGTATAGCTGAAGAATGTCTTTCATCCCTTTGTGTATCATCACATTTGGTCAGGGTCCCTGGTCTTTGAAATAGTCAGGTTTACTTAAAAGTTTAATTCTTTTTTTTTTCCCCTTAGTGCCATTGACAAATTGAAAATTCTTGCCATATCTTTAAAGATTTTTGCTGTACTGTTTTCATTGAAAATGAGTATTTGTATTTCTGGAAGGTAAAGGCTATTGTGTGGAAGATATTTCTTCAATTCTTTGAGTATACAATTAATAAATGACTATTGATTGAAATAAAAAGAACAATAATCATCTGACGTTCAGACTACCTGTCCTGTGATGTAAAACTTCTATATACCCTGGCTCCCCACTCATCTCCTCAGAGGAATTCTCTCAGGGTTACTTGAGATGCTGTATCCCAGGATTGAAGTCTTAAAAATTCCCTCTGAATAAAACATAAATCTCAACTTTTCAGTTGTGAACAAAAGAAATTCTTTTAAATCATGATGGGAACCAACTATACCCACTTTCTCACCATAAATTCCTTCCTTGAAAGCTGTACATTCTGGATTACCTTCTTTTCTCTCCTTTTAGGAAAATCATTTATTGCTACCTGACAGTGAGGACAGAACTCTTGTTGCAGCCAGGGATTCTGGGACACAAACTCAGAAGGACAATGCAGATAGTGGACTGCAGTTTATTACACCGGCGGGCCCAAGGCAGAGTCTCGCCTTAGCCAAGGACCCCGACCAGTTTTTGTGAAAACCTTATATACTTTAAGCGTAAGTGTCCAGACACACCTCCCCAAAATTCCCTGAAACTAGTCTGAACAAAGGAAAAAGAAAGATACAAACAAAATTAACCTGTGATTCTTAAGCCTAGGTAGTTAACAGTGGACGATTATCAATAGGTTTGTGATCATAGCCCAATAAACATAATAGAATGTATGATTATATTCAGTTAGATAATTAGGTGACCCATCAAGCAGGTCCAGTTATTCGCGGGTCCCCGAGAAGGAGCTACCTGAAGGAATCATGGGGGAGAGAGAGAAAGGAGACCAAGCGGCGAAGAATGACAGAGTCAGTCTGGCTTATGTCAAGGTCTCATTTACTAGCCGAAAGCGAGCAGTATTTATAGTCAAAGGTTACATTAGGTAGTGACGCAAAATGGTTATATCAAGGTGAAGAATCGAAACTTAGGATTACACAAAGAAATGAAACTTACCCCCCACCCAACATTCTAGTCCTAGAGTTATCTTTGGTACATATCAGTTACTTATTTTCCTAGGGGAACATTGTGACCTGGCTTTCTTAAAGCCCCCTGTAGGCATAATGATTCCAGGAAGCTGCTGGTTTCACAATGATTCATGTTGGCTATTTGTTCGGGCTTGTCCATGCTTGTCCAGGTAATATCGGCCTCATGGCTCCTCACAATTAGGGCATTCTTTTAGGCGATGGAGAGCCCGGGGGCTCTTCCTTTCTGGGGTCTGGTTTTCCAGTTGGTATGTCGTTTCCATAGATACTGGGCATATAGCTCAAAGTCTAGTCTGGCCCAAGATGGAGTCCTGCTTTCAAGATAGAGCCTGTTCTGTTTCCTCCTTCACTCTGAAGATTCATTCCAAGGCAAGTCCCCTTCTCTGTAAAGAAATAGTGCTCCTTGGAAGGTCTGTGAGAGAGGAGGTGGATGAAAACCTTGGAAAAGGCCATAAGTATATGCATAAGATAAACAGAAGATTAAACCTTTTTATTATTCATCAGAGGAAAGCAGTATAACATTGTCAAGTGATTTAAAACAATTTAAAGTTTTTACACTAATATATTTGAATTGGATGCAAGCATTTTCATATATTTGTTTACTGGAAAAAAAAATGTACAAAATGAGAGTTGTGAGTTGAGTTTTATTTGGGGCAAAATGAGGACTATAGCCCAGGAGACATTTCATAGCTCTGAGAAACTGTTCCAGAGAGGTAGGGGGTAAGGTCAATATTAATATATATGTGATTTTGGTGAAGGAGGAGTACATGCAATTAAGCACATATTTTTTGCATAAGGTTACTACTGCTAGTCATGAGGAACAGACATAGTCATGAAGGATTTTAGTTTTTTTCTAGATATGAAGAGATGCAAGACAGGCTCATGAAATTGTCTTCTAAAAATATCTATTAATAACTATCTGAAGATATTTTCTGCCATTTCCCCCACCCCCCAGCACGGACTGCCTCATTTCTGATCTCTACCCTAACTCCTTTTAGAGCGTGTTGAAGGTCAGCAGCTGAAGTGGCTCATAATTTAATCCCTGTAGAGGTAGATGACAAGTGCCAATTTGTAGGTGACATATTCTATGAGAGCACGTACTTCAAAATATAGTGCTTGGCTATACCATATATTATTATCAAGATAGATCAATGGAGAAATTATAAACTTTATTAAAATAAGTATCATTCAATCTTATTAACTATGAAGTAATATTTACCCTGGAGCCCTGACAAAATTTAAAACTGTAGGTAAATTATATACAGTATCTAAAAATTGGAAGAGTTAATTACCTTAGATAATACCACATATATGTTTCATTAGCTTGAATTCTAATGCAATTTTAAATTCTATTTAATTTTCTTACTTAAATAATGTAACTAATCACCAAGAAGAAAAATATAAAACATTAACTTGCTATTAATTTTATGACATATTATTTGATGGCACTTGACATTAAAGCTAAATTAACAGATAACTTTAATGGTATTTAGCCAAATTATTCTATATCTCTAACTGGTTTTTAAGAAAACAGTGAAACTAATATAAAAGTAAATTAGAATTTTGAACTGCCTCTGATTTTACTACATATATATGTTCAATGGAAAACATAGGTAGAAGACAACAAAAAAGACAACAAAGACTACATTTTTTAAACCCTCTTTTCATGTGTATCACCAAAACAATAGTTTCAAACTGATTGGCAGAAGTTTGCCTTTAACTATTGGTATTTTGACCTGGTCCCTCATTTCTCTTATTCTCTCTTTTGAAAGCTACATGTGGACTGTGGCTTCAGAATAATACCTAAAAGAATGTTAATTGTAGTTACACTTGGGCAGTAGATTTTCAACGGTTTTATTATTTTCCTTTTTGTTCATTTGTATTTCTAATTTTATCTGCAAAGAATATATGTTCCCTGGAAAATTAAAATAGAAATAATCCAAACCTCTAATATGTTAATTTTAAAATATCATATCATAATATTATATATAATATATATTATATGTAAATGCAAACAAGTCAGAACTAGATGGGATATGAGCTGTCTCTTCCTATTAAAGTCAATGTTTCAGTTTCATTGATTTTAGAATACACTTGAATTTAACTTGATTCCATTTAGAACACACTGCTGAGTACCTATTATGTGCCCTACGTTCCCGGCTAAGCTCTGAACAAGGATGAGGAGATGTAGTCTCTACCTTAAAGATATAAGAACTGTAGTACAAAATCACAGGCAAAAGAAGACTCCAGGGTTGTACCAACTAAAGTAGAGAAGAGTCTGTAATTTTCAACTTTTTTCAGGTGAAGGATTTCAGCAAAAGAGCAATATTGTTCAGAATCTTTAAGGATGAGTAAAATCTTAGCATATGAAAGGATAGAATACTGCAGAAAGAATGTGAGGATCTTTAATTTGGAAAAAGAACATTTAGGTGGCAGCAAGTTTCAGTGCCCTTCAAATATGAAAATGACTATTATATAGAAGAGAATATAGATGCATTCCATGTTGCTTTAGCCGGCAGGACCAGGATATATTTTTCTTTTATTGGTCATTGTTAGTTGTCTGTGATTTATGTCAGTGCCTTGNCAGCTGAAGTGGCTCATAATTTAATCCCTGTAGAGGTAGATGACAAGTGCCAATTTGTAGGTGACATATTCTATGAGAGCACGTACTTCAAAATATAGTGCTTGGCTATACCATATATTATTATCAAGATAGATCAATGGAGAAATTATAAACTTTATTAAAATAAGTATCATTCAATCTTATTAACTATGAAGTAATATTTACCCTGGAGCCCTGACAAAATTTAAAACTGTAGGTAAATTATATACAGTATCTAAAAATTGGAAGAGTTAATTACCTTAGATAATACCACATATATGTTTCATTAGCTTGAATTCTAATGCAATTTTAAATTCTATTTAATTTTCTTACTTAAATAATGTAACTAATCACCAAGAAGAAAAATATAAAACATTAACTTGCTATTAATTTTATGACATATTATTTGATGGCACTTGACATTAAAGCTAAATTAACAGATAACTTTAATGGTATTTAGCCAAATTATTCTATATCTCTAACTGGTTTTTAAGAAAACAGTGAAACTAATATAAAAGTAAATTAGAATTTTGAACTGCCTCTGATTTTACTACATATATATGTTCAATGGAAAACATAGGTAGAAGACAACAAAAAAGACAACAAAGACTACATTTTTTAAACCCTCTTTTCATGTGTATCACCAAAACAATAGTTTCAAACTGATTGGCAGAAGTTTGCCTTTAACTATTGGTATTTTGACCTGGTCCCTCATTTCTCTTATTCTCTCTTTTGAAAGCTACATGTGGACTGTGGCTTCAGAATAATACCTAAAAGAATGTTAATTGTAGTTACACTTGGGCAGTAGATTTTCAACGGTTTTATTATTTTCCTTTTTGTTCATTTGTATTTCTAATTTTATCTGCAAAGAATATATGTTCCCTGGAAAATTAAAATAGAAATAATCCAAACCTCTAATATGTTAATTTTAAAATATCATATCATAATATTATATATAATATATATTATATGTAAATGCAAACAAGTCAGAACTAGATGGGATATGAGCTGTCTCTTCCTATTAAAGTCAATGTTTCAGTTTCATTGATTTTAGAATACACTTGAATTTAACTTGATTCCATTTAGAACACACTGCTGAGTACCTATTATGTGCCCTACGTTCCCGGCTAAGCTCTGAACAAGGATGAGGAGATGTAGTCTCTACCTTAAAGATATAAGAACTGTAGTACAAAATCACAGGCAAAAGAAGACTCCAGGGTTGTACCAACTAAAGTAGAGAAGAGTCTGTAATTTTCAACTTTTTTCAGGTGAAGGATTTCAGCAAAAGAGCAATATTGTTCAGAATCTTTAAGGATGAGTAAAATCTTAGCATATGAAAGGATAGAATACTGCAGAAAGAATGTGAGGATCTTTAATTTGGAAAAAGAACATTTAGGTGGCAGCAAGTTTCAGTGCCCTTCAAATATGAAAATGACTATTATATAGAAGAGAATATAGATGCATTCCATGTTGCTTTAGCCGGCAGGACCAGGATATATTTTTCTTTTATTGGTCATTGTTAGTTGTCTGTGATTTATGTCAGTGCCTTGAGAAAATACAAAACTTACAGGCACAATACTGTTAATGAAGAAAATATGAACTATTTATGAATATCACTTTTTGACATGTTTCAAGGAATGAATTTTGCTCTCAAAGAGAGGTTTCCTTTACATATTTATGTAAATTAAGCCAAGATGCCTTAGTTTAATATGTTTATTAAGAGTGTGCATCTTTGCTGTTAGTTTTATGTGCAATGTAACATGATGTCAATTGTCTGTAACATTATGGGGTGTAAATGGATGAGGAAAACAAGAACACTGAAAATCGTTATTGAGTAAAATCTACTGAACAATTTAAGTCAATAAATGTAAAGGCAGTCTGGCAGATTGTTCTTTTTCTGCTATTTTCAAGGAACTTAATAGACAGTGAAATCAGAGGCAGAAACTGTCAAAAGTAGAGATGAGAACGTTTACTACAGTGAGAAATCAACTACAAAAGTTTATCTTGTGTTATGATATTCACAAATAGATGAAAGTTTAAATACTATAAAAAGTTTAGAGTTATGGACTTAAGCTTGAATGTGGGAAACTGGGTAAGCTGGTGATTTGTGAGCTTCCATTTGTGCCTCTTAGAGTTGAAAGAAAGAGTCTACTTGGAGATAAGAAAGAAGAACCCTACAAGTAAGCTGATCCCAGGGAAACAAAGCACTTGATTTGAATGGAATGTATNCTGGTGATTTGTGAGCTTCCATTTGTGCCTCTTAGAGTTGAAAGAAAGAGTCTACTTGGAGATAAGAAAGAAGAACCCTACAAGTAAGCTGATCCCAGGGAAACAAAGCGCTTGATTTGAATGGAATGTATTTAGTATGCTTTTGTTTTTATTTGTCTTTTGCCAGAAAGATTTCACAGTCTACAGTTTAGGAGACATAAAATGAAATAATAGAGCTCTTGGAGAATGGAATACTTCCTTCAAAATCAATAACAAATAAGCATAATTATTGAACTTGGGTATGTTAGAATTTTATTAGAATGCAGTGCTATGAATTATTTTGATTGAAGATCAACTGTTATGTTTTGCAAATCTCTTAAACTATGATTAGAAAATATCCTATAAAGATAGACAGACATAATTAAAGTTGCTGTTAGCTAATGTTATTGGCATAACTGTGATTAAATATCCTGAATATTTAAACACATATGTATTTTATAAATTTTGGCAAAGAACAAATGCTGGTACTGTTCTAGGTACTAAAAAAGATGAGATAAATAATAAAATAGTAGATGTTGAAGGGCAGTAGCATAGTTGTAGAGGGCATCAGAGATTACACTGAATTCATTCAATAGTTACATATGGGCTGCTATATTCCCAGGCGAACCTGGTAGCTCACTGGTAAAGGACTCGCCTGCCAATTCAGGAGACGTGGGTTCAGTCCCTGGGTCAGGAAGATCCCTTGGAGAAAGAAATGGCAACACACTCCAGTATTCTTGCCTGGGAAGTCCCACGGACAGAGAAGCCTGGTGGGCTACAGTCCATGGGTTGTAAAGAGTTGGACATGACTTATCAAGTAAACAACAAGCTATATTCCCATTATTGTTCTTGGTACTGGGAACAGAGTTAGAAGTAGCACAAACAAAAGAAATAGAAATGATCATTATAAAACTTATTCCTAAGGGAAGAGTCAGAGGGCATTACATGTAAAGAACTTAAGTTGATGGCAAGAGGATAAAAAAAGTCTCAGAATTCTAACTATTTCTATTTGCTCAGTGAAATATGAATGAAGATAATAAGTACAGAGGAGGGAGAAGACTTGATAGTTTGAGGGCAGAATAGAAGGCATGAGGTACTCATCCAGGAGAGGGTAGTAGATTGGCTAGAAGCACTAAAGACCTATTAAGGTCTGTGATCAAAGACAGACTTTTAACATGTTTGTATGTATTTCTTCAAGCAGACATGGAATACAAAGTTAGATTAAACCAGAATTGGGATTATTCTCAGAAAATACTATGGAAAGAGATAAAGAAAGGTGTGGAGGGTCTATGCACAGGAGTAATAATAATGATTGGTGTGAAATTTAAGCCAGATAAGGAAGAGGTTGAGGAATAATAGAGTTAAGAAGGAATAAAAAGATGAATTGGAGGTTTTGATGGAGTCAAAGAATTATTGTAATCAGGATACTAGAGAGAGTGAACTGAAAGATAAAAAAAATGTTGTAAATGCAGAGCTAGATAGTTTACATGGAGAATATGGAGTTGTGAGCAATTATTACTAAAATGTTCGAGAGTCTGACTGCGGGAATGAAGTGACTGAGGGAAGGAGAAGAACAGTATCATTTTTAATGAGCAAATCAAGGTAGTCAAGGCTAGTATTTTGCCAGGATCAGCTGCAGCGAGGATGAAATAATCAGAAAATATTTGCATTGATCGTAAGTCATACTTTGAGAGAACATAACGTAAATCTGTAATATTCACATAACTTTACTCATTATTCCTTTTTCTTAAAATCAAAGCACACAAAACTATTCTAACACACTAGGCATTCAAATCTATTAATATACAGGCATATACATAAGGAAAGATCTCAAATAATAGGCCAAGTCTAATAGCAAAGGAACACAAGCAAAGGGAAAATCATTCTGATTCTGGAAAGTCTGTATTAGGTTAGCCAAAAAGTTCCTTTGAGTTTTTCCATAAGATGTTAATGGAAAAACCTAAACCGACTTTTAGGCCAACCTAATAGATTATGAAAGTGAAAGTGTCAGTCATTCAATCATGTCCAATTCTTTGCAACCTGATGGACTGTAGCCTACTAGGCTCCTCTGTCCATGGAATGCTCCAGGCAAGGACACTGTAGTGGGTAGACATTCCCTTCTCAAGAGGATCTTTCCGACCCAGGGATCAAACCCAGGTCTCCAGCATTGCAAGCAGGCTTTTTTTACTGGCTGAGCTACCAGGGAATATAATAAATTATAGTAACTCTTTATTCTGGATTTTCTTGAAGATTATTATATAGAAGAAAGTACAGAACACAACCCTCGTGAAAATTTCCTAAAATTTCTATTAAGTGATTTTTTGCCCATTCAACTTTCCCTAACTTATTTTCCCATCTATGCTAATATGCTTCTCTGTTTTAACTGTCTAACACTCTCCACTGTGTGGTCACCTTGATGAAGCTATAAGGCAATCAGGAGTTCCTGGTATTTCTGCCATTTGCATCTTTCCCACTTTATGTAATGCAGATTATACATTTATTTAAAAGGCACGAGAGGAAAAATTTATAAGCTCTTATACTTTCATTTATTCTTTGTCAAATGTCTTTATGTATAACTAATATGCATAAATATTTATTTGTATGTTCAGAGAGTGAGAGCTTATTTAAAGACATGAGATGCAGTGATTTACCTCAATTGTTGAGAATCAGAACTGTGGGGGAGGAAAACTTTAAATGATAGATCTTCAGATTTCATATTCAGGTAAGTTTGGGAACATGACTGTAAATAAATGAATGAGGAATCGAATTTGACATTTGCATGATGAAATATGAAGCACATTTTCAATAATTTCAGTGATCCCCTAAATATCATTCAGAAATGTTAGCCAACCTAAATTTCCATTTGGCTAATGACTTTCTCTGCAAAGCATATGACAAGCTGTCACTGCCATAACTCTAGTAATACATCAATAAATTCCACCTTTCTGAGTTTTTATATATTTATACCTAAAGCAATAGAAAAATCCCTGGGTAGAATAGAAATTGACACAATTTCTTACAGACCCAAGAGAGAATATTAATCTTTGAAATATTCATGTATTTGAATATAATGCAAAATGCAGGGCTGTACATATCTTTTAATAAAAACATTTAGCTGTATCCNGCCTGGCGTGCTGCGATTCATGGGGTCGCAAAGAGTCAGACACGACTGAGCGACTGAACTGAACTGAACTGAATATAATATTTAACTATATAGTGAAAGTGAAAGTCTCTCAGTCATGTCTGACTCTTGGCAACACCCCAAGGGCTATACAATCCATGGAATTCTCCAGGGCAGAACACTGGAGTGGGTAGCCTTTCCCTTCTCCAGCAGATCTTCCCAACCCAGGGATCAAATCCAGTCTCTTGCACTGCAGAAAATTATTTACCAACTGAGTCACAAGGGAAGCCCAAGGATACTGGATTGAATAGCCTATCCCTTCTCCAGAGGATCTTCCTGATCCAGGAATCAAACTGGGGTCTCCTGCATTGCAGGCAGATTTTTTACCAACTGAGCTATCAGGGAAGCCTTTAGCTATATAGAGTACAACATAAAATTTTTTGAAAATCAGGTTTGTATTTTCACTAACAGACTAGTTAACCTGCTGAGTTGTTAAATTTAGTGTATTGGCTTATTATCAGTTAAGATAATTTCTATATAATGTTTATGACATGATTTTGAAAATTATTATATTTTATTGAACTAAATTTATTTATAATTATACTAATAGTGTATATAGAGAGTGATTTAGAAGTATATGGGATTAACTGTAATTTCCAAGACCCTTAGTTAATATGATTCTAAACTAATATTAAATGAAGGTAATTCATGGGTGTTGCTTTAATAATCAGATACTTCCCAAGTGATATAGAATACTGAAACCTTGATCACCAAGTAATTAGTTGATTGTGTTCTTATGTGTGTGTATATATTTGCTTTTTTACTTTGTGATGTTTCAGAGTGCTTATACCCATGGGTCATGTTATTGAATATTTTCATGGTTGCCACTTAAAAATGATGTGGATGTAGGTAGGTCAACATATTGTGTGTGCTTTTGAGTCTTACTAGTTTGCTAAGATGCTTTGTATGACAATTGTCAAGCGTTTATTTCCCAATTTTCGCAGTAAAGTGCAAGTAGTTATTTTGAATGCAAATTATAGTTAATATGGATAATTAAGACTAAGGTGGAAGTAATAGTAGAAGAAATGTTTGAGTGTGTATCTAAGACAATAGTATGTGTTTTATTTATCAAGATTATTGAGTCTACAAAATTAGTAAATGTCCAGGCTGCATGAGAAGTAAGATAGTTACAATCAAAACTTTAATAGGTTTATAAAGTTGTCAGTAGCAGAAAGTAATTTTTATTTGTCTAGGTTTATTACACATGTAAATAATGAATTTGAAAAGGAGCAATGAAATCATTAAATCTTGATTAAATTTGTTCCCGTCTAATAGATTTGTCAATTTATCAATATGAGAATTTTTAAAAGGAACTTGTGGATATTTTATTGCCAAATATTATATTTGCACAAGCTTGATGCTAAAGCTGAAACTCCAGTACTTTGGCCACCTCATGCGAAGAGTTGACTCATTGTGAAAGACTCTAATGCTATGAGGGTTTGGGGGCAGGAGGAGAAGGGGACGACCGAGGATGAGATGTCTGGATGGCATCACAGACTTGATGGACGTGAGACTGAGTGAACTCCAAGAGATGGTAATGAACAGGGAGGCCTGGCGTGCTGCAGTTCATGGGGTTGCAAAGAGTCGGACACAACTGAGTGACTGAACTGAACTGAACTGAACACTATATTTAAGATCAGGTTCTATTTCCCACTGCAAGCCTTTGTCTTTCTCCAGATTGCAAACTGATTCCCTGAAACTTCATTTCTCTAATAGGTGCAAAAAAGTCGTTAATATTTGCAGAAATTTTTCAGCTTTTTTTCTTTTTGTAAAGATAGAAATAATGTTCTTTCAAGCTCTATATGTCATGAAACTGGAGTTTTCAATTCTGAATCTTTTAAATACTGAATTTATACATATTTTGTAAGCAGAACTGAGAAAAATTATACTGTCTATGAATAATCAGAAATGGCATAGGTCATATTGAAGTTTTCATCCACAGACAGAAAACTAACCCTAGTAAAAAAAAAAATCAAGTGAACAATTGGAGACCAAAAAAGAAGGTGCTTTATTGTTGTAGTTCTCAAGTTACTCTAATTAATGTAATAGATACATTTGTTAATTCATGTCATAAATTAATGAATTTCATTTGTCTACTGAGTACCTTGAAAGTGAGGGAAGAATCTAGATTCTACTTCACTAGTCGATTCTGTCCAGGAAGTATTTGTTAAAGTATGAGACTGTTAATTTATTTAACTTATATGCAGAGTACATCATGAGAAACACTTGTGCAGAAACACTACATAAGCTGGAATCAAGATTGCCGGGAGAAATATCAATAACCTCAGATATGCAGATGACACCACCCTTATGGCAGAAAGTGAAGAGGAACTAAAAAGCCTCTTGATGAAAGTGAAAGAGGAGAGTAAAAAAGTTGGCTTAAAGCTCAACATTCAGAAAACGAAGATCATGGCATCCGGTCCCATCACTTCATGGGAAACAGATGGGGAAACAGTGTCAGACTTTATTTTGGGGGGCTCCGAAATCACTGCAGATGGTGATTGCAGCCATGAAATTAAAAGACACTTACTCCTTGGAAGGAAAGTTATGACCA
>SJYV01021426.1:217066-247819 GCA_006410875.1 Neotragus pygmaeus | reverse complement strand
TGAACCATGAACTTCCAGATGTTCAAGCTGGTTTTAGAGAATGCAGAGAAACCAGAGATCAAATTTCCAACATCCACTGAATCATCGAAAAAGCAACAGAGTTCCAGAAAAAACATCTATTTCTGCTTTACTGACTATGCCAAAGCCTTTGACTGTGTGGATCACAAAAACTGTGGAAAATTCTGAAAGAGATGGGAATACCAGCCTACCTGACCTGCCTCTTGAGAAACCTATATGCAGGTCAGGAAGCAACAGCTAGAACTGGACATGCAACAACAGACTGGTTCCAAGTAGGAAAAAGAGTATATCAAGGCTGTATCTTGTCACCCTGCTTATTTAAATTGTATGCAGAATACATCATGAGAGATGCTGGCTTGAATGAAGCACAAGCTGGAATCAAGATTGCTGGAAGAAATATCAATAACCTCGGATATGCAGGTGACACTACCGTTACGGCAGAAAGTGAAGAACTAAAGAGCTTCTTGCAGAAAGTGAAACAGGAGAATGAAAAGTTGGCTTAAAGCTCAACATTCAGAAAACTAAGACATTGGCATCTGGTCCCATTACTTCATGGTAAATAGATGGGGAAACAGTGGAAAAGGTTGCAGAATTTATTTTTTTTTTGGTTTCCAAAATCACTGCAGATGGTGACTACAGCCATGAAACNAATTGTATGCAGAATACATCATGAGAGATGCTGGCTTGAATGAAGCACAAGCTGGAATCAAGATTGCTGGAAGAAATATCAATAACCTCGGATATGCAGGTGACACTACCGTTACGGCAGAAAGTGAAGAACTAAAGAGCTTCTTGCAGAAAGTGAAACAGGAGAATGAAAAGTTGGCTTAAAGCTCAACATTCAGAAAACTAAGACATTGGCATCTGGTCCCATTACTTCATGGTAAATAGATGGGGAAACAGTGGAAAAGGTTGCAGAATTTATTTTTTTTTTGGTTTCCAAAATCACTGCAGATGGTGACTACAGCCATGAAACTAAAAGACGCTTACTCCTTGGAAGGAAAGTTCTGACCAACCTAGACAGCATATTAAAAAGCAGAGACATTACTTTGCCAACAAAGGGCCATCTAGTCAAGTCTATATTTTTTCCAGTGGTCATGTATAGATGTGAGAGTTGGACTATAAAGAAAGCTGACTGCTGAAGAATCGATGCTTTTGAAGTGGTGGAAAAGACTCGAAAGTCCCTTGGACTGCAAGGAGATCCAACCAGTCCATCCTAAAGGAGGTCAGTCCTGGGTGTTCATTGGTAGGACTGATGTTGAAGCTGAAACTCCTATACTTTGGCCACCTGATGTGAAATGCTGACTTATTTGAAAAGACCCTGATGCTGGGAAAGATTGAGGGCAGGAGGAGAAGGGGACGACAGAGGATGAGATGGTTGCATGGCATCACTGACTCAATGAACATGGGTTTGGATAAACTCTGGGAGCTGGTGATGGACAGGGAGGCCTGGCGTGCTGCAGTTCATGGGGTTGCAAGGAGTCAGACACGACTGAGCAAATAAATTGAACTGAACCTAGACAGCATATTAAAAAGCAGAGATATTATTTTGTCAACAAAGTTCCGTCTAGTCAAGGCTATGCTTTTTCCAGTAAGGCTATTCTTTTTCCAGTAATCATGTTTGGATGCGAGAATTGGGCCATAAAGAAAGCTGAGTGTTGAAGAATTGAACTGTGGTGTTGGAGAAGACTGTTGAGAGCCTCTGGGACTACAAGAATATGAAACCAGTCAATCCTAAAGGGAATCAGTCCTGAATATTCATTGGAAGGACTGATTTCAAAACTGACACTGCAATACTTTGGCCATCTGACGCGAAGATCTGACTCATTTGAAAAGACCCTGACGCTGGGAAAGATTGAAGGTGGGAGGAGAAGGGGTCAACAGAGGATGAGATGGTTGGATGGCATCACTGACTCAGTTGGCATGAGTTTGAGTGAACTCAGGAAGTTGGTGATGGACAGGGAGGCCTGGCATGCTGCAGTTTATGGGGTAGCAAAGAGTCAGACATGACTGAACTGAAGATGGTATTAGGAGGCAGTGCCTTTGGAAGGTAATTAGCTTTAGATGAGACAATGTGAGTTGGGCCCCCATGATAGGATTAGCATGCTTTATAAGGAAGAAAAGAGAACAGAACTCCCTCTCTTTGCCCTGTGAAGACACAGTAAGAAGACAAGCTAGGATAGGGCTCTCAGTGAAGGTTTCAGAACTTCACTGCTCCTCGAGGCCCTCTTCAAACCCCACCCTTTCATTCTCTATAACAAACCAGGCACATCTGCATGGAACCACTAAGTCAACCAAGAATATATAATCGTTTTTCACAGTGCCTAGTACAGTGCCATGCAGAGTAAATGACTCTGAAAACAATGTGTACAATGTCTCCAAAGAATTTACAAGGAAATAACTCATAAGCATGTGAATTAACCTAAACAAATCATTACCTTTCTGAGAATCAGCATCCTCATTCATCCTAGTGAGGTCTACTTCAGGGATGAACTAGGGATACTATTAGGAAATGGAGCAGAGAGCGTTGCAGAAGCTGATCAATATAACCATTAAACATATTTTTTAAAGCCTGTAAGTTTATATTTGATAAAATACGGTTGATCATTTTGCTCAGCAGATAGGAAAAAATTATTAATTGTAGCTTTCACATCTATAGATGAATATTTCTTCAAGATTTTTATGGAAACACCAACAAATGAAAAATTAATAAAAATATAATATGATATCCTTGGCAATCAAACTATGCTTTTGCTAAATAAAAAGAAAACTAAAAAAAAAAAAAAGCAGTATAGAAGGATTACTGCAAAATTCTGGGAAATATCAATGACTATGATCAAGAACTCATTAACTTATTATCTAAAAGCTATTGACTCAGTTTGGAACTGTCTAGGCATTCAGAAAATAAAAAAAAAAATGTTTGATTACTATGGAAAGCTATTAAAGAAAATAAAGACTAAAAGTGAAAGTTTTAGATGTTTGGTAGAATATCAGTAAATAATATAATAGATCATAATGGTTCCTAGTTAAAAGCAAGTACTAGCTAGAAGTAAGTAGAAAATAGGGACCCACATCATACTGGAGATGAATCAGTGATGGAGCAGTCATTTCTGAAGGGAATGTTAGACATAGCACAGACTCCCTATGAGTGTGTGGTATTCAGTGCTGGCTGTGGAAGCACTCAGGACTGGAGATAGACAGTTTTGAAACAGGTAAGCTCCTAAGTGCAGCAATTTGATGAAAAGATTTTGACATCAAAGCAGCCCACTTCATACCATATTTTGACATTCTCTGCCTCAGAAAAGAATCAACATTTAGAAATTTCTGTCTTAGAGAACTCTCAGGCACTGAGAAGCATCTAGAAGGAGATCAATCCAAGACTGAGTTATAAACAAGCTTTGTAACATATGGCGAGAAAGTCAGAGTAAAGTAAATACTGATAACCTTTATTTTCTAGGCAGACTTAATTGAATATTATGACTAGTGTAGAGTTTGCTATTATAGTTTACGTAAGCTTGTCTCAAAACATGGTTCAATTCATCATAATTTGCTATAACATTTCTTTAAAAGTTATACCATTTTTGAATGATAACTAATTTTTTTCATAGTACAACTGACCCTTGAACAACACAGGGGTTAGGGGTGCTGACTCTCCAGCACTGAAAATCCAGATATCACTTCTAGTTGGCCCTTCCTGTGAATGTGGTGCCTCAGGATCAGAGGTTCAACCAACTACAGATCATGTAGTACTGAGGTACTTACTAGTGGAAAAAATGCACACACAATGGACCCAAAGAGTTTAAATCCACGTGTTAAAGGGTCAATTATATAAGATTTCTTTCACTTAAGAACACAGCAAATAAATATGCTTTAAAATTAATTATTCAATATTATGCTTTTAGGCAAAAACAGTTGGTACCAATTAAATTGATACTATTTTTGTAATCAGAAAAGTTCACAAGGAGCAAAACTTGTGTCCCATATTTGGATGAACTCAAATGGTTTGCTATGTATAGTTAAACTAGGCAATACTAATTAAGAGGTAGTAACTCTGTTACATCCCTATGCTTTTATTTTGGTTTTATCTTGCCATAAAGTTTTTCTTTTTCTATGCTAAAACCCTGTTTGAAATGTACTTTGAAAGTACAGTAACCAGGAGCCCCAGTTGATTTTTAAAAATACTAAGAAGAGAGGACAGTAAAGAATAATTTCTGAAAATATTCTTTACTTCTCCTTTACCATATAGAAACATATCTTTCCCTTGGACTGAGTATATGTGACAAGCATTTTCAAGGTTCTGTATTTGATGCTTGGACTTCTTGGGACCTTGTTGACCCTGGAGGGACTATTTCTCCCAAGTTTAGTCAATTGCTAGAGATAATAAAACACCTTTCATACATAAACCAAAATATTTAAAGAGGACAAGACACTTTATGCTATGGTATTTTTGGAAACATTGTGTGCATGCTTAAATTGTTAAATATGCATATATACACATCTTCCTTGCTTGATGTTTTCAAAATATTTTTGGTGTCTTAAATTGGGTTGGAAAGCATAATACAATCTCATTAAAATTAATGATATTTTCTAAAATCAACTCATAAATTGAAGATTTTAACATAAGACCTAAAACCATAAAACTCCTGAACAATAACATAGAGGGTAAGCTCTTAACATTTGTCTTGGTGAATAAGTTTTTGTACTTAAAATCAAAAGCAAAGGCAACAAAAGAAAAAGAAAAAAATCAACAAGTGGGACTACATCAAACCAAAAGGCTTCTGCATAGCAAAGGAAACCACTGACAAAATGAAAAAGTAACCTAAGGAATGGGAGAAAACATATGAAAATAATACCCAATAAAGGGTTAATTAAAAGACGCTTACTCCTTGGAAGAAAAGTTATGACCAACCTAGGTAGCATATTAAAAAGCAGAGACATTACTTTGCCGACTAAGGTCCGTCTAGTCAAGGCTATGGTTTTTCCTGTGGTCATGTATGGATGTGAGAGTTGGACTGTAAAGAAAGCTGAGCTCCAAAGAATTGACGCTTTTGTACTGTGGTATTGGAGAAAACTCTCGAGAGTCCCTTGGACTGCAAGGAGATCCAACCAGTCCATTCTAAAGGAGATCAGCCCTGGTGTTCTTTGGAAGGAATGATGCTAAAGCTGAAACTCCAGTACTTTGGCCACCTCACGCGAAGAGTTGACTCACTGGAAAAGATTCTGATGCTGGGAGGGATTGGGGGCAGGAGGAGAAGGGGACGACAGAGGATGAGATGGCTGGATGGCATCACTGACTTGATGGAATTGAGTCTGAGTGAACTCCGAGAGATGGTGATGGACAGGGAGGCCTGGTGTGCTGCGATTCATGAGGTCACAAAGAGTCGGACACGACTGAGCAACTGAACTGAACTGAAAGGGTTAATATTCAAAACACATTAAAAATTTCAATAACTCAGTAGATTAAAACCAAACAATATGATTTAAAAATGTGCAGAGACTGAAAAGACATTTTTCCAAAGAAAACACACAAATGATCAACAGGTACTTTAAAGGTATACATTATAGCTAATCATGGAAATGAAAATCAAAACTACAAAGAGAAGACTCTTCACACCTGTTAGAGTGACTATTATCAAGAATTCAGGAGAAAAGTTTTGGTGAGAATGAGAAGAAAAGGGAGCCCTTGGGCATTGCTGGTGAGACTATAAGCTGGTGCAGTCACTATGAAAATAACATAAAGGTTCCCCCAAAATTAACAATCAAACTACCATATGATTCAGACTGAAAGAAACAAAACCACTAACCTGAAAAGATATCTCACCCCATGTTCGTAGCAGCATTATTTGCAATAGCCAAAATGGAATCAATCAGTTTACTGATGGATAAATGAATAAAGAAAAAATTGCCACAGACACAAGAATATTATTCAGCCATAAAAAAGGATGAAATCCTGCCATATGAGACAGCATGGATAGATTCTGTGGGTATTACGTTAAGTGAAGTAAGTCAGAGAAAGACTATTGTATGATCTCACTTATATGTGGAATCTAAAAAAATCCTCATAAAGAACAGATTGGTGGATGTACAGCAAGGTGACAATAGTTAACAACACTCTATTTTGAAAGTTGCTAACAGAGTGGATCTTAAAAGTTCTCATCTTAGGGGGCAAAAAACTATGAGCTAATGGTTGTTAATGAAACATATTACAGTAGTCATTTTGCTCTACATATACATATAGAGTAAATCAGTATATTTTATGCATAAAAGGAATACAATGTTATATGTCGATTGTATCTCAAACTGGATGTGGGGTGGGGGAAGTTAAGGAACCTATTTCTGAACACTGACCTGAGTTCTAGATTGTATATTAAACCTTCATGAATTTATTTTTGAAATACAAAATACATAAAGATAAAAAATACATAAAATAAAGATATTACTTCAAGAGATAACAAACTGCCATTAGTAGATTTGTAGGTGAGTAATGTAGGTATAATTAACTGTTGAGAAATGGATTATTATTTAAATTCATGAAAATAGTTTTTCTTCCTTCTCTCTTTGCTTCTTTCCTTTCCTTCTTACTTGCCTTTGAGCCTTCCTCCCTCCATCCATCTCTGGTCTCATCTCCCTTCCTTCCTCTCTCAGTCCTTTCATTCACTCTCTTTTGTTATTTCCTTTTCTCCTTTCTTTCTCTTATCTGCCCTTCCCTCCCTCACTCCCCATCTCTTTCTGTCCCTTCTTCAGTCAGATAATGTCCCCATTAGGCATTTCTTTGGTGCTGCATGCTGGTCATGAGGATCCTGAGGCGAATAAGACCGACACAGTCTCCACCCTAGTGAAGCTCACAGGCTTGTGGCAGGGAATGGAGGAAAGCATAAAAAAATAATCAAAATATAGTTGTCCAACTACTAAAATAGAGAAAGGTATTTAGGAACTTGTAATAGAGGATCTGATCTAGACCAGGGTTCAGAAAATTCTTTTCCTGAGGTCAAAATGTTTTAACACATAGAGATATGCTGGAAGCCAGTGTGAGGAATCCCATCCATGACAAGGTCATGAGGAAGTAAGCCTGACAAAACGCAAGGACGTGATCGAGCTTCAGGGGTTCCCCCTGGAATTTCCCGAGCATGTACCCCCAAAACCAACAATCTGCTGGCCTTTGTACTCTGCTTTTCCACTCTTCTGACACACTCTGGAAAAAGTCAAATCAGGGCTTTAGTCTTCTGCATTTGAAAGGGATGTTTCAGTTAAATCCCCTCTGATAGCTCTCTAGCTTGCCTAACAGGTTCCCCCGGACCTCTTAAAGCTTGTGAATTGCTTACAGCCCCCAACCGCAAGAGGCACAAAGCTTAAAAGCATCTTAAAGAAACAGAGCCTTTTCTAAAGAGTTAAAAATCATATTGGTAGAGGGTTTTCACTGTTGACTCAATGATTGCTGCCAGGCCTTCATATTCTTTATCTTTTAGGCACCTGGGAGGATGTTAATCAATGTAAATGGGATATGGAAAAAGATATATAGTAGTTTTGATGTTAGCAACACTAGACTTTTGAGTTAATTTCTTTTGTTATAAAGCACTGTACTTTTACTTGTTATAAGTTGCTGTATCTTTGCTATGTAAGAATGTAACTTTATTTAGTGCTTTCTGAGAGTGGCACCCGACTTTGGGAAGATCAACACAAATAAGTCTTCTGGTTGACAAACCCTTATCAGAAAAAAGGCTGTAAAATAATACTTGACCCTTTTGGCCAGAAGATGATATAAATCACCTAAGACTTGTGTATACAACTAGTTATCCGGAGAGAAAAGCCTGGTTTTGATAAGAGTCTGGGCTGCTAACACTGCATAATTTTGTATTACCCATTGATCTCTATGTATGGTCAAAAAGGTATAAAAGGCTTTTCTAGACAATAGAGGCTAGAGCCAGTCACTGGACTAGTTTCCCCCGCGTCTCCTCTTTACTTTAATTTCGGGCTGAATTCCCATCTGGAGTGGGGCAGCTCACCAAGTCTACTTACTTGTCCTGGCTTCTAAGACCCACGCAAAAGGGAGCCTAAGGTGGGGTACGCTTAGATATTCAAGTGGGCACCTGTGGCCCAATGTAGATGGTACAAGTTCCTTGTCTGGAACTTTATTGGCTTTCCCCGTAAGTCAAGTTATTCAGCCTCCTTTCTCCACCTAATTTTCCTACTATACTATTATTTCTCAATCTAATCTTATATTAATAAATAAATTTTTCCTCACCTATCTGTCTCCCCTTCGAATCACCCTGGATCCACTGGGGCTGGACCCCGGCAGAGATATGATCATAAACAGCTAAATTAATTGTATTGATTCTGAGACTACATTTTTATATCAGATCATTTAATATGACTTTAAAGTAGTCACTTATGCAGAACATTGGACAGGGTTATCTTAAAGTATATTTGAATATTTGATTTATATTAAAATTAAGGCTTTAAAAAACAAAACTAATTTTACGTTTCAGAAAGTATGATTATTTTATATCTATTTTTTCTTCTGAAAACACCTGTAAAATATCAATAAAGAAATAATACTTGACTTAAAAACATCCAGCTTACACAAAAGGAATCTTTTTAGAAATATATCCTGTTGCATAATTCAAAAATACTTTAAAAGTTGGCTTTGGAACATCATAATTGTCATATATAAAATAACCTCATTATGTTGTTGAGTGAGTCACAGATGTTATTACAACTGGAAAAACTGAAGAAAAAGTGATTTTTCTCAGTATAGCAAGTCATATTTTTATCATATACTTAGCCTGTTATCTCAATGTAATCAATCCCACAGGGCATTTAAAGTGGTGGGTCCAGCTGAAATGGAATTGTTTGAAATGAATGTATTTGAAGAAATTATATTTCACAGTTTGAAGAATTTTGAAATGAAAGAAAACTCAAGTTTAGTCTCATAGAAGAAAATCAGGATGTGACTTGAACCTACTGGATAGAGAACTACAATATATTATTGGCTGCGTATCCCTGCATTTAAAAAAAAATCTTTTTTTTTTTAAATTTGAGTCTTAATTATTTATCAAAAACTTGACTATTTAAACTTTACTGTTTGAACTGGGGAAGAGTAAGCAGTGTTGAAGGTGAAAGGAGTGGCTATTTAATGACAATAAAGGGAATATGAAAATTCATCTGCAACTGTTTTCTCCCCATATAAATGCAAAGAGGACACAAATGAATGTTTATTTTAGTATCAGAGATAAGAGTTGTAGACAAGTCTATTGGTTTTCTACTACTATGTAACAGATGACCACAGACTTACTGGTTACAATAGACACAAATTTATGATTTCAGTTTCCTAAGGTTTGCAGTCTGAGCACAGACCTTCTTGGTCTACTACTCAGGGTCTCACCAGGCTGAAATCAAGTTGTCAGCCAGGCCTGCGATCTCATGTAAAGTTTCAGGTTTTCTTTCAAAGCTCACGGGCTGTTGCCAGAACGCAGTTCCTTGAAGCTACAGGACTGAGGCCCTCACCTCCTACCCAAGCTGTGACTGTTCCCTGTCTCCACAACTTGGCAGTTTACTTCTTCAAGATCAAGGGGAAAAGGACACTTATGTTAAATCTCTTCTGTTGTTGACCTCTAGAGATACTTTTTGTAGGGCACTCTTAGCTGGGAAACCCCATGGATAGAGGAGCCTGGTGGGCTAGAGTCCATGGGGTCATAAGAGTTGGGTCATAACTATTCGGCAACAGCTGATTAGGAGAGGACCACCAGGATAACCTCTTTTTTGATTAACTTAAGGTCAATTGTTTAAGGACATTGATTATTTCTGCAAAATTCTTTCCCTTTCTCTATGTTTCTATTATGAAAAGTGTCTCCAAACTTTTCATAATAGCAATATTTCATCAAAGTCACACACTTAAGTGAAGTGGCTTATGCAGAGCATGTATACTGGGGGTCAGTATCCAGGAGGCCAGGAGAGAGCTCTGCCTACCACAAGAGCCTTCCCCAAGATGACTGCAACCTGTATCATTTTCAACTTACGACACATAGATGGAATACAGCCAGCAGAGAATCCACACTCTTTCAAAATAACTACACAACAGGTAACATGTCTCTAAAAAAAAATAATAATACAAAAAAGAAAATTCTTAATAAATTTTATAACTACAGAAATATAAATTAATCACTTTTCATATACCTTTAAAAAGTTCAAAATGCACTGAAACATTATGCATATATTTTTGGTATAAAAATATAAATTCTATTTTATGAGAAGGTATTTCTTTGTTGTATCACATGCTTATTTCAAGTGAGCCACATTATTAGTGAACTGAATTTCTGAATTAGATTTGGTAATAAGGCTGCTCCTACATTTTGCCTTCATTGTGGCATATTAGGAAAACTCTTTCACACTGAAAGAGTTCAGAATAGGAAGGAAGACAGAAAACTGACATGTACAATGCCCTCAAATTAGGCTGTTCCCAAAGTCATTTACCACTTCATCTTAGGCAGCTTACCTCCCATTTGCTAGAAATCATTGTTTGCAATTTTGCATCTTTCATTTGAAACGTTCTGACATCTGTATTTTTTATTTGAATACAATTTTACATTTAAAACATCTTACTGCCTTGGATCTCAATGTAGAACATATTTTTATAAAATGTACATTCAATAAAAATAAGCACTAAAAATCTCACAACTATTGAAATTATACAGAAAGAAATTAACAAGCCAACAATATATACAAGCTTGAGAAATTAAGCCAATAATATATATATAATCTTGAGAATTAGAAATGTTCCCTGGCATCCATACACAAATAGAGCATTAGAGCTTCCTGTTCATGTGTTGTATGACACAGAATATATAACTTCTTAGCTGTTCACTTCCTAAAGACATAAAAATAAGCAAAGCATTAAAAAAAAACAAGTTGAGTCTTTCTTTAAGAATATATAATAGTAATTTTAGAAAAAAAAGTTTTCCTAGCATCTATTCATCTCCTTTTACAGTAATTTATGTAGTTTCAGTGACTCCTAACATCCCTAGGAGACTTGTACCAGATCAAGTCCTATTTAGGGGGTCTTCCATAAGACCCCTTTTGATAGTATTTATTGAAATGCATATGAATTTATTTTAGTCCCTGAGACTGTCTCAGTTCAGGCATTGGAATCAGACAAAATTAAAGGTGATCATTGTGGCTCATTGTCGAGCCAGTGACCTTGGCCTATAATTTAATCTCTCTGAAGCCAATTTCTTCAGCTCTAAAGTCAGACATATAGAAATAATCAATGAAAAATGGTTAACATAATGTCTGAGACAAATTATGATCTGAGGAAGTAGCAGTTAATACTGCTATTATTAGAATATGGCCATCCTATATGTTCTGATAATCAAAGTGAATTTTTGGCTCCAATTTTTGCTCTTGCTTTCTGAAGCACTGGAAAAGAATGTAACAGTGGTTTAAGCAAAACAGTGCACGAATTCATGCTCTTGCGTAATGCATAACTGGTTAAACAAATGAAAGGACTGTGTTTGTTTGACCATCTGCCTATCAGCCCCATACTGACCATACTCTACATTGTTTCTGTGATTTGGGAAAATGGGCATCATTCAATGCTTTGTGTTAGAACTGGAAGAAAAATTACACTATGTCAACATAACCCAGTCCCAATTTCAGACCTTTTTATTTTGGTAGTATCTGTCTTTTCCTCTTAAGTTTGAGGAAAAATAATAAAAACCCTAAACAAAAATTGTGGTGCATGTAGTTGAGGAGTTGATATAATTTATGTCATTACTTCAAAAAAAAAAAAATCCCTGTATCCAGGAAAGAGATTATATTGATTTTGCCAGATTTTAACTCCTGGGGATGTTGTTGACATTCTCAGTCTGCCATAGTTCATCAGAACATGGAGTGTCTTTAGCAAAGACAGATGTCTGCCCGACCTTCTGCACTAAATGCTGATCTCTGCTTTGTGTAACTCCTGCCAAGCACTTGATGTTCACCCAGAAGTCAATGATCACTGTCATTTTTGTGCCAGAATTTCCTTTATGCAAAAACACTCATAACTAGAGCTTCTGAAATGAAAATACTATGTTCTGGTCATCACCACAGCTAACTATTTTATATTTACTCAGTGAAACAATTAAGAAAAAATACCACTCCTTTATACCTTGGGACTGCTCACGCCAACCAAAAGAAACAAAATACATCCTGAGATAATGCTAGGAGAGTGGGCTAGTTGAATTGTCGATTTGGTCACTATGTTTTCACTGAAAGTCTACTTTGTTTACAGATGTTTTCAAGGAAACTGGGAAACAAATGGGGCTTATCTTTGAAAAACTTACAGTTCTATTCAGAAATTTATAATCTAGAGTCTACAGAAAACATTAATTTAAAATCAGTACCCTCCATCCAAATTATCCATTTTTGTTTAAATTGCATTCTGTTCCTTCAGTCTTCAGGCTTTATTTTTAGGCCTTTTCAGTTGTATGACCCTAGTCAGTTCACTAATCCACTTAAGCTTCAGTTTCCTTGTTTGGAAAACAAATATTAAAGTACTTGTTACCTCAAGAATTTTTCTGAGGGAAAATATGATGACTAAAAATTATTACTATCTGATAGAGACAAAAAGCTAAGCACTAGGAATCAGAATAATAATTATGGTTGTCTGAATAATAATCACAACAATAAAAAGTTACAATGATAGTTTTTGTTTGTTCATGATTAAGTTTCACTGCAATGCTAACACTTCAGAACAAATATCACGTGTAATTATAGCCACTGGATAACAGAATCTTGGTGTTTGCTTGAACATATGAGATCAAATACTCAATACTAGCTTCACAGAGGAGGATACTGATGTCTGGAAAGGCCATGCAACTTGCTTGTTAGGGGTGGGGAGCCTAGCTCTTTTTCTGTATTATTCTGCATTACAGTTATAACTTAACAATGACTGAACACTTATTAGGTCTAAGGAATGCACTAAAAGTACCAGTATGATTACATTTATTACTAATTTTCATAGCAATCTTATGATGCCTATATGTTAACTGCTATAATCTCTATTTCTATCCATGGAGAAACTATGGCTTCTCTGCTGTGGGTAGTGAATCCTAGGTATGAATATATTTAACCAAACTCTAGTACCCAAATATATGACCACTTTGCCATGTGGATGAATTTGTATATATGTCTGTATGTGTGTGTGTTTACTTATACAAATGGGATGCATGAGTTAAAAACACATATGTGGTGATTTTTATAGATTTTTATTGCTGTTTTTTTTACCCCTCTTCCTTAGGTTTAAAGAGTATTCATTTTAATTTTTTAAAATCTTACAATGTTCATTTGTAGTAATGGTTCAGAATATGAGAAATTAGATGATATAGGGGAAGGAATTCAGAAAATGTTCAGATGACCTTCAAGTTAATATCGTCAAAACAAGAAGAAAAAGAAAATTAACCTACATAAATAAATCTGGGATAGTGTCCAGGAGGAAGAAGTCCATATTCTTCAATTAAGAATAAGAGGAAAAAAATTAAGCAGAGCAAAACAAAACAAAAACCAAGAAATGGTATAGATACGCAATTGAAAAAGGGTGGTTTCTTCTATAGAACAGATTAAATACATTTTAAAAATCGTGTTTTAACAAAAGGCAAATATGGCATAGCATTATTTTGACAAGGATGTAATATATGAGCTTAGTATTAAATGTTCTATAAACTATAGTCTACATTTGTGCCTGCATGTGTGCTCAGGCATGTCTGACTCTCTCCAACCCCAAGGATTGTAACTCACCAGGCTCCTCTGGGATTTTCCATGGGACTTTCCAGGCAACAATACTGGAGTGGGTTGTCATTTCCTTTTCCACATATTCTACATTAGTCAATCATTAATACTTAAGGCTGGAAGAGAATCCTCTATGGAGCTTATGAATTTCTGTACAAACAGCACTGAGTGCCATTATTCTAGAATATTTTTTCAAGGCAACATTTTATAGCACAAAGCATTGAAGAGAAAGGTAGATAGTACCTCCCTCCAGTATAATATTCATGTTCTTTAAACTGAGATTTCCTCTCCTGTAACACAATCCACTGTATATGCAAGTGTCACTTGACCTTTTGTTTATAACTCTGGCTTCTAGGTGGCTCAGTGGTAAAGAATACATATGTCAACTCAGGAGATGTGGGCTCAATCCCTAGGTCAGAAAGATCTTCTTGAAAAGGAAATGGCAACCCACTATAGTATTCTTGTCTGGAAAGTCCCATGGACAGAGGAGCCTAGTAGAGGGCTACAGTCCATAGAGTTGCAAAAGAATAGGACACATTTAGAAACTAAACACAACTGGGAATTTGCACTTGAAAAATGGACATCGAATGCACTCATGATCAATGTTCCATGCTGTGTTGAGAGAAAAAAATTCTTCTGTCCTTCAATCTAGGAATCTCGTGTCTTCTACCAACATTCAAGAAACTGAGACATTTTAGCTTGCGAGTAAGATAACCATTCTTGACATTAAAGTTTCTCAAATAATGTCAACTGACTGTTGAATAGGCTCCTTTGGGCCTGTCCAACTGAATGAGACATTTATTTTCTTCACAAAATAAGTTTTGGAGATGGATTTCTCATTTATTCTTAACATTCTTGACATTTTCCCCTGTAGGGGGATATTTATTTGATACATTTCTTAAAGGCCTTCACTTTGGGGAATTCCCTGGTTGTCCAATGGTTAGGGCACCACAGGTTCACTGCTGAGGGCACTGGTTCAATCCCTGGTCTGGGAACTAAGATCCCTCAAACCACATAGAGTGACCAAGAAATAAAATAAACTAAAGGCCCTTGCTTTCATTCTCCTTCCATTATGTCGCTTCAGTTGTTTCCTGAGTTCTGTCTTTTTAACAAAATAGAATTCAGATACTTACTATGCTACATCAGTTTAGTTTAGTCATTCAGCTGTATCCGATTCTTTGTGACCCCATGGACTGTAGCACATAGGGGATTTCTCCTACGTGCTACATAGGATAAACTATCAGTGTGTGTATGGAACCCTTCACATTGTTTATAAATATAAGCATTTTTGAAAGTCCCACATCCGCAATATAATAATTTCCACTTTTTGTGACATTAACACATTTTAGTTCCCAGATATAGACAAAAGATTTGAAAGGAAGTGATTTCTTCATACTCATTCAGAAAATTTGAAAGAGAATCTTTGTTAAAATTCTAGCTGTATATCAGTCTAGGTCACTAGCTGCTAAATTTGGTATATCTGAAGAGTGTGAAAGTCAAGAAAGGACAAAACTGCTGAAAATTTTGCCTTGTCACTTCATTTCAGAATCTCTTTGTCTTTCATGATCATGAACCACTGAATTATTTTCCATAGATATTGCAGAAAACGTATATTGTATGGATGCTAAAACTTTATTAGCTAATAAAATTTCATCTGGTGAAATTATAAATTATAAATGGCGGAAAGTGCATGTTATTCTACGTGACTGGCTAAAATGTCATCAGTAAACATTAATGGAACATTACTTGCAACATGCTCTATGCCAGGCACTATACAGTAAATTAAAAGAAAAATAATTAAGCCAGTGAGTTTCTCAGTCAACTACATGAGAGGAACAAGGATTAGCCAAGCCAGTCATAGACTATTAACATGAAAACGTTCAGCCTGGAGTGACTTTTAGGCATTCTACTCTAGGAGGATCTTTACTCACAAGATGAAATGAAACATATATGTCTCTATCTTTAAGTAGCCAAGACACATCTGTGTCTTCTGAGCTATCAAATTACTTATCATATTTCTTCTCTCTCTCTAAAAAAAATGTGCTTTTATCATTTAGTACTGACTTAAAAAATATATGCTAAATAACCACAGTGGTGGCAATTTTTATGAGAGTATATGGTAAAGGGCCTGATGTCCACAGAGGTGCCTTGTTGAGGGATCCAGGATGTCATTAAAGTTTCTCTGTTGTCTCATTAGGAATTATGATTGCATGGAAAGGTAACAGTTAGTAGGAGAAAACAGTAGATGCACAAATTCAAATGTCACTATCATTTGACAGATTCTAGTCAACTGGAAGGGACCTTGAGATCAGTTATTCAAATTACAGTAGTGAGTAGGACACTGGATGATATCTGAGATGCAGTCCATATGAAAAAATTGCAAGAGAAAAATAAACACAAATAATAAAAGCTAATTAGAATCTTCTGAAAATGTGATGACATACCTTCACCCATTAAAAAAAACAAATAGTCATAATGGAAGCTGCTATTCTTACATGAGAGACCCTATATTCCCTAATGATTTAGGAGTGAAGATTTGAGTTCTTGCCAAAATATGAAAAATTTCCAAATAGAAGCGTTCACTCCTTATGAAGTCTATCTTCCTTTTCTAAGTTAAAAACAAGTATTTTTATCATTTGCTTTTTAAATCTTGCAAAGTAAAAATTATTTATTTATTTTTATATTTCCTGATTATGTGCATACTCTGGAATTCTGTATCCTTCAAAGACTGTAAATTATTCTCCTGGCTCCATAAAAGTCTTTGGGATTTGATTAACTGTCACCTTTGATGTCCATAATTCTTCTTTAGGTTACTGAAGTTCTCTCGAAAAGAATATATCTCAATATATCTCTGAGTAGATCTCAAATTTAGGATTTGGAATTCCAAATTTACCAGAGAGAAATCATCTTTCAGAAGCTTACCGAACCAAGGATCCTTTAAAAATATTTTCTTAAAATTTGGGGGAAGCTATATACACCACTTTACTTTGAATTGATTTTCCATGGCTCAAGAGGGAAAAACAGATATAAATATGGCTATAGAAAGGCAGAGAGAAGTGGAGGTTAGTGTCTCTTTCCCAATATGTGTGTACAGAAGGTAGGAATCACTGATGCCTGCCAATTTGTAGCTAATTTCTGAGCAAAGGGGTTTTAAAACCCACATTCCCATCCGTCACAGCTTCCTCTCTTGACATTTTTCTATAAACTGCTCTTGCGGAGTTCCCTTTAAGGAAGTCATTGCCCTCCTTTTCCCTAGTCCAGGAAAAGTGGGCTAAAGAGTATTTCATTTGCTGAAGGTGACTTGAATTCTTTCTTACCAAAATGCTCCTTTAGGATCAAGTGAAAGCACTCAAAATCTTATTTGTAGACTTTACTCTCTGAGGCTGCTGTCTCGAGGACTGCTGAGCAAAATTTTCCATTGCCTTAATTAAGCCCATTTTGCTCCACAGTAAGGAGAAACGGGGTTCTTTTCTGTGGGTCTGATGAGGTGTATTCCTCTGCTTGTCATGTTTCTGTGTTGATAATAAGCTTCAGAGTTGAAAATCTTTTCCATGTGTTTCTAGTTTGGGATCTTAGCAAATTGTCCCTCTGGTCTGGTAGGAAGCTGTTATACATTATTGAAAGATCTTTTGTATGAGTTAGAATTTCTTCACCAAACTTAAATTATGGTATTCAGAATTCATCCTTGCCATATGGAGCAGTGTTATAAAATATATTGATCTATGTCACTGGATATACATCATTTCAGAAACTGATCAGCCCCTTCTGTTGTGTTTAAAACATTGAGAGGAGCACCCCTTATTCTCTTACATGTTATGAGTCATAGTTTTAAACTTTATTTCCCACTATATCTTAATATAAACATTTTATATGCATGCTTTCTTTACACATACAGACACATATATGTGAGTACATAGAAAAAACTCCAGAAAACATGTAAAAATATAATGAATGCATTCATTGATCTAAAACATATACTAAATGCAAAACACATCTATATCCAAACTTCAGAATAAGTCAAGATACTCAAAAGACTGAAAACTTATAGTATTTCTCTTCTTTTTTTAACCCCCACAGAATTAAGGAACACCTGCTGCGTTCAGAGTGTCTTTGCTTCTTTATAAAAAGCTTTATAAAAGGCCAAGACACAAAGATAAGAACTGTTTGATTCTACATAAATGGTTGTCCTGTGGGGATCAAAGTCTTGTCCAGACCCAAAGCCCCAGGCATCTATCCACATGACAAAACTCCTACGAGTTGGCTATAGAGAAGCAATACTTCTGAAGGCTGCAAGAGTCTCCTTGAAGTAGAGGAAATGTTTCTCTTCTGAATCAACTCCTTAGAATGTTTTGTTCTCATTTTTTTTTTTCAGTCTCCCAAATTTTAGTGCTTTCTGCCACTTTAAGCACATGCTTGCTCATGTGCAAACTACTTGTCCAAGCCCTACTAAGACTAGGATTAACACATTGAAAGTGAAAGTCGTTCAGTCCTGTCCATGTCCATGGAATTCTCCAGGCCAGAATACTGGAGTGGGTAGCCTTTCCCTTTTCCAGGGGACCTTCCCAAACCAGGGATTGAACCCGGGTCTCTGGCATTGTGGGCAGATTCTTTACCAGCTGAGCCACAAGGGAAGCCCATTAACACATTAAGGACATGAAAATCTTTGTCTCCAGTAGGGCTTAGAAACTATATCTATTTAAATTGCTATTATTTCAAATGCTCTGGAAACCATACATCTTGATGTAACTACAATTCTATTTTAGAATGGTTAGATTAAAATAAAGTATCTCTGTAAAATCAAACAGAACCGCAAAGTTATGAACTGGTTCTTTCAGGAAAACTAATAAAATGGTGAAATCATTGGAAAATACATTTAAGAAACCAAGAATCACAACATAAAATTCGAAATATTAAAGGTAATACAGTAAGAGATGTAAAGATTTTACTAAAAGAACAGAGACCATTTTATTTAGTTACTAAGTTGTTTCCAACACTTTTATAACCCCATGGGCTATAGATCACCAGGCCCTCTGTCCATGGAATTTTCCAAGCAAGAATACTGGAGTGGGTTGCCATTTCCTTCTCCAGGGGATCTTCCTTGATCAAGGATTGAGCCTGTGTCTCTTGCATTGGCAGGCAGATTCTTTATCACCGAGCCACCAGGTTACATTTGACTGCTGGGACTGATAAGCCTTGTTAGTTTGCTTTATATTTACACTAGATCAAACATCACAAGTCTGAAATGAATGGGAGGAAGGAGAATCAAAACTGTTGCACAGTTATCAGAGAGGTTAAGTATAGACTAACACACAGGCAACATCCCTGCCAAGGGAAGATGATGCCAAACGAGTGCCCTGCTTTATAAGATACACCAGGTAGGAAAAGAAGCTACTCTCTTGGGTATACATTTTGGTAGGGGGAGCTGGACAACTAGCAGGATATTCCAATGCAATGAAATAAACGTGACATTGGCAGTAGGTAGGGAGGAGGAGAAGGAGATGGGAACAGGAAGGTACTAGAATGAATCTGCTCATGGCTGCCTTGTGGTGGCACTGGAGCCAGGGGAGAGGAGAGATGAGACTTGAAGAGGTAAGCAGAGCCTAGAGAGGGAAGCAGCATCACAAAAAATGGTCATCTCTATTTTTCTTTTTCTCTTGAAGTCATCTTTCTGGGCCTCATTGATCTTTTGTAGCATGATATGGGCTATGTATGGATGTGAGAGTTGGACTTTGAAGAAGGCTGAGTGCCGAAGAATTGATGCTTTTGGACTGTGGTGTTGGAGAAGACTCTTGAGAGTCCCTTGACTGCAAGGAGATCCAACCAGTCTATTCTGAAGGAGATCAACCCTGGGATTTCTTTGGAGGGAATGATGCTGAAGCTGAAACTCCAGTACTTTGGCCACCTCATGTGAAGAGTTGACTCACTGGAAAAGACTCTGATGCTGGGAGGGATTGGGGGCAGGAAGAGAAGGGGACGACCGAGGATGAGATGGCTGGATGGCATCACAGACTTGATGGACGTGAGTCTGGGTGAACTCCGAGAGATGGTGATGAACAGGGAGGCCTGGTGTGCTGCAATTCATGGGGTCGCAAAGAGTCGGACACAACTGAGCGACTGAACTGAACTGAACTGATGGGCTATGACAATGCTTACCCCAGTTACTCAGTGGTAACCTAAGATTTTAACCAATACAATCTCACTCCATAATCCACACTTGTAATCACAACACTCTGATGTTGCTTTCAAATGATGTGTGAGACTATTGAGTCAATATCTAGAATAATTTGTGGAGTTGACACCCACTAACCAGTAGTTTTAATCCTTTCAGTGTATATTTGAGTGAATAGTTAAATATGGCTGAACAATAGCACCTAGAAGAAGGAGGCCTGGACTGCATTAGTATCAAATATGTTTGTTGCATGAATAAATATGTCTTCCAAAATAAAATATGATGTATAGCTAGCAAGCAAAAATATCATCAATACTAGGATATAATTTGATTTTTTACACAGATATTAAAGAACTCTTAAGAAAATTGAAGATAGCAACTCATATATGTGGGATATGAATAAAACTGGTATAGATCATCTACCTTATTTACAAAGCAGAAATAGAAATGCAGACTTGGAAAACAAACATACGGACACCAAATAGGAAGGGTTCTGTGAGAGGATGAATTAGGAGATTGGGANATGATGGAACATTTTACTTTCTATTTTTAGCAAGAGGAGCTAGAAGTTGTTATAAAAACCTTATAGTTTACTTTGTGTAAGTAGGCATAAAAATGTATATGGTTCTAAAAAAGAGTGTGAGAGTGAAACTTTGTTTTGCAATATTCAGAACACAATTTAAAGACCCTCTCTAAGTACTATTTATTATTGATACCTAACCTGATCAATTGTAAAGTTTAAAATTCTGGTGCTTGTATAAATTAGGAAGAATTTTTCCTCCATAGCTATGGTTTAAATAACTTTATTTTTACTTGAGAACACTACAATCTAGACTAAATTAGGCAACCTTCCTGCTGGATTGTGAAAAGCGGCTAGAGAAAGCTTGCACACAGAAGAGTGATTTGGGATAAGTTTTAGATGGAATTCCCCTCCACCATGGCCCTGTGATCTCAGTTATATAATTGCAAGTATAATCTCGGACAAAGATAATTATACATGTTAGAAGTTTCTTTGAACCTCTGTGCTTTGGTTTTGCTAAAACTAGGTAGCATGTAAACATACTCCAGTGTGTTGAGGTTATGGACCAATAATAACCTGCTCATGTCTTGTTCTATACATTTCTTTAGAGTGGTCACTTGGTGAAACAGATATGCAATTCTAAGTGTTCACAATGACATAGACACAGCATTCCAACATTGAAAGTGAATTAATCATTTGCCTAAAGGGTATAAGTTATGTTTGAAAAAAAAAATTTCCCATGTAAATCTGGGGTACCCGTGTTCAGCTTCCATTTAAGTCACCAACATTCAAATAATGTTGCTCCACCTCCCCTCTTTGGAGAGTTTGCCTAAAGTACTTTCCCCACTTTCACTTAGCTTGTCACCAAGACAAATACATGTGTCCTCCAACTGAACGCCAAAGCATATGATAACACTTATATAACAACAACAAAAATAGGCATATATATATGTCAAGGAAGAATAAATAAAATTTTGTGTTTTTTGTATTCAACTAAGGTAGGCATAAATGAACAAAACTAATCACATTGACTTTTAACTTTAATTTCATTGCATCCTTTTTCATCCTCCTATCTGTATGTCAGTTTCTCCCACAATGCCTGTTTGTGCTTTAACTATCCGATCATGAGCTATTCTGGTTAAAGATTTTGTAATGTATTTTGGCTGCTATGACTCTGGGTCAAATCTGTTTTCAGAGAATGTGACTAAAAGCATGCCAGTTCTCAGTTACTTTGGTTCCTAAAGGTGGGGCGTCTCTGTGTCTCACACTTTTCCTCATAGGCATTTGAAGTCCAACTGTGGGTCTATTTTAATACCTTATAGCCCTTTCTTCTGGAGAAGGCAATGGCATCCCACTCCAGTACTCTTGCCTGGAAACTCCCATGGATGGAGGAGCCTGGTGGGCTGCAGTCCATGGGGTCGCTGAGTCAGACACGACTGAGTGACTTCACTTTCACTTTTCACTTTCATGCATTGGAGAAGGAAATGGCAACCCACTCCAGTGTTCTTGCCTGGAGAATCCCAGGGATGACGGAGCCCAATGGGATGACGGAGCCCAATGGGCTGCCGACTGTGGGGCTGCACAGAGTCGGACACGACTGAAGCGACTTAGCAGCAGCAGCAGCCCTTTCTTCTTTCACTCTTCAGGAGAAATGTCTTAGAGAGGGTATTCTATCTTCTCCTTCATCTGTCATCCTTGTTTCTCATGCCCTAAATATTCCAGAAATCCAGAAAACTTCCTCTATCATCTTTCCTGTTTGTTCCCGGTGGCATTATTTGTTATTCTGCCTGACCTATTGGGTCAACAGAACTTGGAACTTGTTTCTCTTAAAAGAACGTGTATTTTTCAATATACATTCTTAATCTACATTATTATCATGGTGAGTTTTCCCTACAAAGGCCCAGACTTTCAATCTGAGAGTTTCCTGTTTCATTCCCAAAAAGTTTTTATTGAAAATTTAGATATTTAAGTAATAATGATCTTTGTGTAAAGGACAACTTCAGGTTAAGATAATTTAGACTAGGGATTATGATTGCCTTTAAGATACAAAGATTCTGCTTATTGCTAAAGGAAGCAATAATACTTCAAAAGCATACTCTGTAGTCACTTTATGAATCAAACTATAAAATGCTCAGATTGTAGCTGCCCTTCTTTGAACTCTAGTTTTTTTTCCTCCACTTAAAACAGACTTGGTTTGCTTTTTTGTTAGGTTGGCACTCTGGCAGAATCTTGCATTAGAAACAGCCATCTCTATGGAGATATAGATTATAGTTCATGTTAAAATATGTTTGCTGTTGACATGCTTTTGGCTTAAATTTGTGGCACATTTAGTGGAAGTTTAGTGTTACAGAAGTTTCTTAAGATGATTTTGACAAGAGAAAAGTGGTGCCATAAATATGATTAGAAAGAAACATTTTTTCAAACATTAATGTATTTCAGTTCTTGACTACCAAGGTAAAAGAATGGGGAATTCTGGAATGCTTGTTGTTAAGTTTTACACAATCGCTGGACCTCTCTGCAGGTATAAATCAAGATGGGACTCACATAAAGTGTGCAGAATTTTCTATTGAATCTAAGAATGATTTTGGTTATGTGGAAGATCCCTGAAAGGAAAATATTAGTTTAAAAAAACTCCAGAGCATGTTGGCTCTTCAAAATAAAGAATTTTTGTGTTAAACTTCCTGAATATTCCTACCAACTAGAAACAGATGAAGATGTGCCATCTGGGGAGAAATTTTTACAAATGTCTTATCTTAAGGATAGATGATAACTGTGGTGTTAGAGAAGACTCTTGACAGACCCTTGGAGAGCAGGGAGATCAAACTAATCAATCCTTAAGTAAATCAACCCTGAATATTCATTGGAAGGACTGATGCTGAAGCTGAAGCTCCAGTACTTTGGCCACCTGATGCAAAGAGCCAACTCATCAGAAAAAATGCTGATGCTCGGAAAGATTGAGTGCAAGAGGAGAAAAGAACAGCAGAGGATGAGATGGTTGGATGGCATCACCGACTCAATGGACATGAGTTTGAGCAAACTCCAGGAGATAGTGAAGGACACGGAAGCTTGATACACTTCAGTCCAGGAGGTCACAGAAAGTTGGACACAACTTAGTGACTGAACAACAATGACAACAAGGATACCTGTGAACAAGAGCTATCCCATGCCAGTTAACTGTAGAGAGATCTCTTCCAAGACTGTTCTAACATTAATGGACCCACACTAAATAAATCTTTGTCCTGCAACTATCATTTTTATGTGTTATGAAACTATCATTATAAGCTTTACTGGGGTATTTGTGAAGCTTGGGTATTTGGAAGAAAAATTTTTTTCAAAGTCTTAAAAATTATATATTTCATCATCATAAATTACTTTCATCTTTGTCTCTGATTTGTCTAAATGAAATGGACATTTGGGAGGCAATGGTTTTCCTGCTCAAATAGAAATAGCATGATTACTTGACTAATGTTTTAGAAAGAATTCAAGTATCAGACAGAATAGCCTCTAGGTTATCATCAAAACCTGATATCCTGTTATTATATAATTGAGGCCACAAGGTTGTCAATATCAAACACAACCATTGCTTCCTAAAGTCTGCAACCTGAAACTAAAGCCAGAATTTTAAGTCACAAAGACATCCCTGCAGCACTTGGGAAGTTTTCAGAGCTGTGTCAGGGGATTTAAGGAGCATTGCTCCCATTAATCTTGATAAAAGTCTCATGACTAAATTCCTGTGCATTGCTTTTTAAGATTCGCTCAAAAATGTCTCAGCATACAAAGTATGGACAAATTCATTACAGCTCTTACTTTACATCATTCTGAAATAATTTCTAAGTAACTCAGCACTGACTCTCCTTTTTATAAAAGATCATAAAATACATTTTGCCTACTTGAAATAATTGCTTTTTAATTACATGAACTTTCACAAAGAGTGAAAACTAGTTTTTACATTGAGTGTGACTGAAAGAAAAAAAAAATAGTGGTAAAGTTGAAAGAAATTATGGCAGGCTTTTTTTGCTATTGTTGTTTGTTTTGTTTTGTTACAGAAATGATAGAAGCTTAGAATTTTTTATTGCTTAGAATAGATAGATGGATAGATAGATTGATCACATATTGCAAATACCAAATTTGATGAAACAGAGAATAGTTCATGGTCTAGTTGATGAGACAGGGAGATGGAAACATAAAGGCTACTAAAGACATGCTACAAAAAAGAGGAACCTTAAGAATTACATAGGGATTTGAAGCATAGAGTTGTCTGAGGTTTTGGATTATAGCATTAGATGGGTGGTGATATTCAGTTAGTCATGTCCAACTCTTTGCTGGGTAGTGTAGGACACAAAATAAAAACGTTACAAAGTCAGTTTAAAAGAGTTTTGTAATGCAGTTATAATTTGCATTTCCTTTTATAGGGAATATATAATCAAAAATTAACCTAGATAGTATATTCAAAAGCAGAGACATTACTTTGCCGACTAAAGTCCATCTAGTCAAGGCTATGGTTTTTCCTGTGGTCATGTATGGATGTGAGAGTTGGACTGTGAAGAAGGCTGAGCACAGAAGAATTGATGCTTTTGAACTGTGGTATTGGAGAAGATTCTTGAGAGTCCCTTGGACTGCAAGGAGATCCAACCAGTCCTTCTGAAGGAGATCAACCCTGGGATTTCTTTGGAAGGAATGATGCTAAAGCTGAAACTCCAGTACTTTGGCCACCTCATGCGAAGAGTTGACTCACTGGAAAAGACTCTGATGCTGGGAGGGATTGNAGTCTATTCTGAAGGAGATCAACCCTGGGATTTCTTTGGAGGGAATGATGCTGAAGCTGAAACTCCAGTACTTTGGCCACCTCATGTGAAGAGTTGACTCACTGGAAAAGACTCTGATGCTGGGAGGGATTGGGGGCAGGAAGAGAAGGGGACGACCGAGGATGAGATGGCTGGATGGCATCACAGACTTGATGGACGTGAGTCTGGGTGAACTCCGAGAGATGGTGATGAACAGGGAGGCCTGGTGTGCTGCAATTCATGGGGTCGCAAAGAGTCGGACACAACTGAGCGACTGAACTGAACTGAACTGATGGGCTATGACAATGCTTACCCCAGTTACTCAGTGGTAACCTAAGATTTTAACCAATACAATCTCACTCCATAATCCACACTTGTAATCACAACACTCTGATGTTGCTTTCAAATGATGTGTGAGACTATTGAGTCAATATCTAGAATAATTTGTGGAGTTGACACCCACTAACCAGTAGTTTTAATCCTTTCAGTGTATATTTGAGTGAATAGTTAAATATGGCTGAACAATAGCACCTAGAAGAAGGAGGCCTGGACTGCATTAGTATCAAATATGTTTGTTGCATGAATAAATATGTCTTCCAAAATAAAATATGATGTATAGCTAGCAAGCAAAAATATCATCAATACTAGGATATAATTTGATTTTTTACACAGATATTAAAGAACTCTTAAGAAAATTGAAGATAGCAACTCATATATGTGGGATATGAATAAAACTGGTATAGATCATCTACCTTATTTACAAAGCAGAAATAGAAATGCAGACTTGGAAAACAAACATACGGACACCAAATAGGAAGGGTTCTGTGAGAGGATGAATTAGGAGATTGGGATTGACATATACACACTAATGGTATTATGGATAAAATAGATAACTAATGAGAACCTACTGTATAGCATAAGGAACTCAGTGCTCTGTGGTGACATAGTAGTAGTAGTTAATTGCTCAATTGTGTCTGACTCTTTACGACTCTATGCACTGGAGCTCACCAGGTTCTTTTGTCCATGAGATTCTCCAGGCAAGAATACTGGAGTGGATTGCCATTCCCTTCTCCATAGGGGCTTCCGGACCCAGGGATTGAACCCAGTCTCCTGCATTGCAGGCAGATTCTTAACCCTTTGAGCTACAGGAAAGTCCTTTTGAGCTACAGAGAAGTCCTGTGGTGACATAAATGGGAAGGAAATCAAAAAATGGGGGAATATATATATATGTATAGCCGACTCACTTTGCTATACAGCAGAAACTGACACAACATTGTAAATCAGCTATACTCCTATAAAATTTTTTTAAAAGAAGAAAATGAAAATAGCAAAGAGTAAAGCTCTAATTTTCTCATCTCTTGTTCATACAATTATTATTATTATTTTTACTTAATTTTGCCCAATACTTTAAACGAGAAGTTTAAGTTCTTTCTCTAGTAGCTAGTTAGTGCTCAGTACCTAAACTATTATAGATGCTTACTTTACTCAATACTTTTAGATATTATTTTAGGTACATAATGATCAGAATGCCTGGATTTAATCCTAGCTCTACTATTGAGAACTGGGTATTTATCAGACTAAGGGCAGAGCAGTACACTCATGGGAAAATTCACTAGAAGGTAAGATGGTATATATATGAGTGGTAGACATTTTGGAGAGACATATTTCAATGGTTCTTTCTTATTCTGCATGTCTCATAAGCAGAGACTAACTGTCCTTATGTTCCACAGTATCTTTTCAAGTGTGCTTGTTTATAATGAACAATATTAGAATTTAGAGTGCCCCTCTCTGTACAAGAGTGAAAGAAAAGGAAGTCAGCAAAATACAATCAAAGTCCCTCTCCAGAGTTAAGTCCAAGCAGGTTATCTTATCATTCTTCATAAAACAGCAGATTTCCTAGGTCAAGGTTTGTTCTGTGGTAACACAGCTGGGTGTGCAGGGTACCCAACTGGATCCCTGTATGTTGCCCATGTGGGACTTAGGGGCAAAGGAATCAACATAAACATGAAAGTCGCACTATTTCCCACATAATAAATAACAGTCTTTTGTCTCTGACCCAGAAAACTTGCGTCTTGCCAGCATCAGTGAAGCGGTAGAAGATTAACTCATTTGTTTGCAAGCAGGGTAAAATCTTAGGGTCTTCACAGTTATTTCCTGGTCCCTCTAAAATTACTAGACTACTTCTCTATATCCTAATTGTAAAATCAAAAGAAACTTGGAATAGTCCTACTTAGGATTGTTGAGAGGATTAAAGTGAAGTGAAGTAAGTGAAAGTCGCTCAGTCGTGTACGACTCTTTGCAATCCCATGGACTATACAGTCCATGGAATTCTTCAGGCAAGAATACTGGAGTGGGTAGCGTTTCCCTTCTCCATGGGATCTTCCCAACCCAGGGATTAAACCCAGGTCTCCCGCACTGCAGGCAGATTCTTTACCAGCTGAGCCACAAGGGAAGCTGAGATGGTAAATTTAAATGGCCTAATCTAGTCCATACCACATGCTGATGCTGCTGCTAAGTCGCTTCAGTCCTGTCCAACTCTGTGCGACCCCATAGACAGCAGCAGCCCACCAGGCTCCACCGTCCCTGGGGTTCTCCAGGCAAGAACACTGGAGTGGGTTACCATTTCCTTCTCCAGCGTACCACACAGTAACACTCAACAAAGATTAGTGAGTATTACCTGATACTTACACGTGTGCGCTGTGTGCTCAGTCATGTCCGACTCTTTGCAAGTCCATGGACTATAACCCTCTAGGTTTTTCTGTCCATGGGATTTTCCAGGCAAGAATACTGCCGTGAACTGCCATTTCCTCCTCTAGGAATACTTATACATCATGAGCTGATAGTGCTTAAAGTAATTAGGGATGTGTAACTGACAACAATCTATTCTGGTCAAAATGAAAAAGAAAATTCCCTTCCTTGCTGTGTTTGTTTTCCTCCATGGGCACTTTCCCTATACTATCTTGGCTTTTCCTGTTTATTTCACTTCAGCTTAATAAACATTTATTTGAACAGCATTGGGAATACTCAGTTATAGAGTTTATGACACTGAGTAGAGCAGATAGCAAACTGTTCACCCTCATGCGACCTCCCTTAAATCAATTTTTAGTAATTATGTTTAAAAAGTCAAAGCCAAACAAAACACTCATTCACCTTTGGTAAGTGCAAGAGCCAAGTACATCTTGAACTATACATACATATTCAATAACTGATTTGAAATCAGAATGTCCTCATGCCTCGCTAGCCTATAGGTCCAATCAGGTCACACTAATATAAATTCCCAAATATTGCTGGCCTGTTCTCTGCATAATTTGAGGAAATCAATGTCTACTTCCACGTCTCTCCCAGTTGTTTCTGGGAGTCTCTAGACTATGTCTAAGGGGAATCAGAAAGACATCTGTGTCAGTTCTGTGTTCTTTTGCAGAAGTGCTCTGCTGGGCGTGCCAGGGGCTGGTGACGGGCCCTGCTGTTCCTTCAGTGGCAGTACCCCTTCCCCCATGGCAGATACTCTGACCCCTGAGCTGACAAAGCTGTGCAGATGCCTGGGGCAGAGTGGGGTTGTTTTCAAGTTGTATATGTTGGACATGGTATGCTAAAGCTGGTGCAGCCACAGGAAAACGAACAAGTCTACAAGGAAAAAGGTGATTATAGTCACAGGTCCCAGAGAAGGGAGTCAGTGCATGCTACTTAGGGCCACGGGGGATGGCACTGGCATAGGACAGGAGGCAGCAGGGAACGAGCAGGAGAAGCTCAGCCCATGGCCTGTACTGAGGGCGCCATGGGAAGAGAAAGGCAAGGCAGGGTCAACAGTTTAGCACAGGTTAATTCGAATAATTTCAGATAACTTGGGCTACATGGTCTTTAGTTGCCTGGAAACTGGCCCTGGGCTGATGAAGACAAGAACTTCACCTCCCAGGGTGCACATGCCAGAGAAAGGAGATATGGTGCTAGCCGGGTTAGTTTGCATATCAAAGGTATGATCCCCACTGGGTCCTTTGCTATATCTAAGAATTGCCTAGCCAGCAAGGACAGTCTCTGCTCAGCAAGAAAAGTAAGTTTTTGTTTTATGATGTCAAAACGTCATAGCATAGAAAAAAAGAAAAAGTTATATAATATATAGGGAGAAAAGGAACATTTCTCAGTTCTGGTTTATATATGTCAGCATCTGGGCTCAGAATCGGTATTGTTTGTGTCAAAACCCTGTCTGTTCTGAAAACTGGTTTAACTTCTGTCTTACTCCTTCCCTCTGCGATAGTCCAGACTTGGTCCCTGGGAATCTGGCCGAGGGAAGGCTTTCTATTATTTATCATTTTCCTTCTTCTGTGACCTATTACCAACATCACAAAAATGTTGAAAGCTCTATTCCCAACATCTATGTTGTCTACCACAAATACAGATATTTCGAGCACAGCACTTTCTCAGATTAACTTCTTATGGCTATTAATTGGTTGTTATATTTCAGGTGGAGAGGATAACCTTCATTGTATTTTTCTAACCCATCACTTACAAACCCATCAATTCTTTTTTCAGAGCCCCATGAATTGTTAAGTATTCTAATTAACACTTGAATAATTCATAAGTGATTATTTTAACTCTTAAAGATACAGAAAGATTTGACATCTAATCAGTTCCCAGTCTTATTATTTGGGTGTTAAATACATTGCTTTTGACCTTTGGGCTCAGCATATACTGATAGATCCTGAACACTGCACACAATTCTTCTCTGGTCAAAGCACATCCTCAGCCTTAAACAAAGGTGTAGCTCTCAACATACAGACTGCTTAGTTCCCACAAACAGTCTCTCTCTTTTTTTGTTTCCCTAGTCTTCTATAAGGACACAACTGGCTCCAGAAACACCACCTCTGGAAAGACCCAGAACACAAATTGACTCCCCTGATTACCCTACCTCTTCATCCCTCATCCCACACTCTATCCAGTGGCCTTAATTTTGTGGTCAACTCTCAGATTACAAAGAGTTTAATTTATGTCTCTTTCTTGTCAAACTTTCTAAGGAAGCCTAGTTTTAGTGATTCCAAAATAGTTTTCTGGCAATTCTTTCACTCAGTCCAGGTCAGTCACTCAGTCGTGTCTGACTCTTTGTGACCCCATGAATCGCAGCACGCCAGGCCTCCTTGTCCATCACCAACTCCCGGAGTTCACTCAGACTCACGTCCATCGAGTCCATGATGCCATCCAGCCATCTCATCTTTGGTCGTCCCCTTCTCCTCCTGCCCCCAATCCCTCCCAGCATCAGAGTCTTTTCCAGTGAGTCAACTCTTCACATGAGGTGCCCAAAGTACTGGAGTTTCAGCTTTAGCATCATTCCTTCCAAAGAAATCCCAGGGCTGATCTTCAGAATAGACTAGTTGGATCACCTTGCACTCCGAGGGACTCTCAAGAGTCTTCTCCAACACCACAGTTCCAAAGCATCAGTTCTTCGGCGCTCAGCCTTCCTCACAGTCCAACTCTCACATCCATACATGACCACAGGAAAAACCATA
>SJYV01021426.1:154129-214326 GCA_006410875.1 Neotragus pygmaeus | reverse complement strand
AGGTTGGTCATAACTTTCCTTCTAAAGAGTAAGTGTCTTTTGATTTCATGGCTGCAGTCACCATCTGCAGTGATTTTGGAGCCCTCAAAAACAAAGTCTGACCCTGTTTCCCCATCTATTTCCCATGAAGTAATGGGACCAGAAGCCATGATCTTCGTTTTCTAAATGTTGAGCTTTAAGCCAACTTCTTCACTCTCCACTTTCACTTTCATCAAGAGGCCTTTTAGGTCCTCTTCACTTTCTACCATATGGGTGGTGTCATCTGCATATCTGAGGTTATTGATATTTCTCCCGGCAATCTTGATTCTAGCTTGTGCTTCTTCCAGCCCAGCATTTCTAATGATGTACTCTGCATAGAAGTTAAACAATCAGGGTGACAATATACAGCCTTGACGTACTCCTTTTCCTATTTGGAACCAGTCTGTTGTTCCATGTCCAGTTCTAACTGTTGCTTCCTGATCTGCATATACGTTTCTCAAGAGGCAGGTCAGGTGGCCTGGTAGTCCCATCTCTTTCAGAATTTTCCACAGTTTATTGTGATCCACACAGTCAAAGGCTTTGGCATAGTCAATAAAGCAGAAAGAGATGTGTTTTTGGAACTCTCTTGCTTTTTTGATGATCCAGCGGATGTTGGCAATTTGATTTTGGTTCCTCTGCCTTTTCTAAAACCAGCTTGAACACCTGGAATTTCACAGTTTATGTATTGCTGAAGCCTGGATTGGAGAATTTTGAGCATTACTTTACTAGTGTGTGAAGTGAAGTGAAGCTGCTCAGTCGTGTCCGACTATTTGCGACTCCATGGACTATAGCCTACCGGGCTCCTCTGTTCATGGGATTTTCCAGGCAATAGTACTGGAGTGGATTGCCATTTCCTTCTCCAGGGGATCTTCCCGACCCAGGGATCGAACCCTGGTTTCCTGCATTGTAGACAGATGCTCTACAGTCTGAGCCACCAGGGAAGTCCAACACTAGCGTGTGAGATGAGTGCAATTGTGCAGTAGTTTGAGCATTCTTTGTCATTGTCTTTCTTTGGGATTGGAATGAAAACTGACATTTTCCAGTCCTGTGGCTACTCCTGAGTTTTCCAAATTTGCTGGCATATTGAGTGCAGCACTTTCACAGAATCATCTTTTAGTTGTTACCTATTTAAATATACTCTTAATCACTGCTTAAGATAAATACACTTGAATTTTATTAAAATAATCATAACGATACAGAACAGAGGAATCCTTAGTAGTAAAAGCACAAAGCTAGGGCTGACAGCCAACCTTTTGGCTGACTTTGGAAGGACTTTCCATTAGTTATAAGCAGAGTAACTCTAACATATGTAGACTTGGAACAAGAATATAAATGAAGACTCCCAGACATGTGCTGGACGTATTCCAAAAATGCCCTTTGTTTTCTACCCCTTCTATATTCTTAGCCCTGTGATCTGAATTTGTAGTTTGTTTCATTAGGTAGAATGTCTTCTTCTACTATTTGCACTTGTGCTGACCTTGTGACTTGTTTGTGCCAATAAAATGAATGGAAACAGTATGCAGCTAGTTGTGAGACTAAACTTGATAAGACCTTGCTTACATCTGCTTTTTCTATTCAAACTCTAATACCACCAGCCAGCCTAGGCTCCCAGAACAGAGTTTACCATGTCAGTTGAGACCATTTTAAGCTAACCAGCCTCCAGTCAAGGAGCTAGATGACCATCTAGATAATTCATTAGAATTGTCTAACCAACCCACAGATCCATAATTTCCAAAGATTATTTACATGTATGCATTTTAGGATCTCAATTATTAAGTTTCCTTACATTTTAAAAAGTTATAGCACTTTTCAATGTTACAGAAAAAGTAATAAACATTCTTGAGGATGTTGTATTATTTCTAAACTGGCCATATGATACAGAATATTTTTTTAGACAGTTTTCAGATAGTTTCATTGATTTAAAGAGATGAATTTTTTTTTTTTTTCCTTTCCATCTAGGTCACCACAGAGCATTGTGTAGAGCTCCCTGTGCTATACGGTAGGTTCTCATTAGTTATCTATTTTATACAATCAATAGTGTGTATATGTCAATCTCGATCTCCCAATTCATCCTACCCCTCCTTCTCTGCTTCATGTCCATGTGTTCATTCTCTATGTCTGTGTCTTTATTTCTGCTTTGTAGCCACTTGAGTTTTATTTTTTTTTAATTAATTAAATTTATTTATTTATTTATTTTTAAATTTAACTTTACAATACTCTATTGGGTTTGCCATACATCGACACGAATCCACCACAGGTGCACACAAGCTCCCAATCCCGAATCCCCCTCCCACCTCCCACCCCATAACGTCTCTCTGGATCATCCCCGTACACCAGCCCCAAGCGTCCTGCATCCTGTATCAAACATAGACTGGTGATTCGTTTCTTACATAATAGTATATATTCTTCAATGCCATTCTCCCAGATCATCCCGCCCTCTCCTACTCCCTCTGAGGCCAATAGTCCATTGTCTATGTCTGTGTCCTTTTGTTGTCTCACATACAGGGTCATCATTACTATCTTTCTAAATTCCATATATATGTGTAAGTATGCTGTATTGGTGTTTTTCTTTCTGGCTTACTTCACTCTGTATAATAGGCTCCAGTTTCATCCATCTCATTAGAACTGATTCAAATTTATTCTTTTTAATGGCAGAGTAATACTCCATTGTGTATATATGCCACAGCTTGCTTATCCATTCATCTGTTGATGGACATCTAGGTTGTTTCCATGTCCTGGCTATTATAAACAGTGCTGCAATGAACATTGGGGTACATGTGTCTCTTTCAATTCTGGTTTCCTTGGTGTGTATGCCCAGCAGTGGGATTGCTGGGTCATAAGGCAGTTCTATTTGCAATTTTTTAAGGAATCTCCACACTGTTTTCCACAGTGGCTGTACTAGAGATGAATTTTAAATGTGATGAAATGTTTTACAACAAACTGAGTTATAGTTTTAAGATACTTAAAAAGACTAATGATATTTTTGATTTGATACATTTATTTCTTAGGTAGTGTGGCCGTTATATAGCTCAACTAAAACAACAGTATGTAGTATATTCTTCAGTGACTTAAAAATGCGGACAAATGGAGCAACATCAGAAAATTTATTGTGTTATAAACAATCATGTATTCGAAGCATCAAATATATGCTTGAGATGATACAGAAATAATTACCTGTATATAAATCTTCCTTTGAATCCTTACCTAGTTCACAATTTGGTATTAGCAAATTATATTAATAAATTCAATTCATTCAGATTTGTCAAACTCTTATTGATTCTGTTTCCTAGGTGTATCATCATAAGCATTTCTGACATTGAACAAAATGAAATTAAAACTCAGCAATTTCTTTCAAAAATATTTTTCTAACAAAACATGACAGTGATATGTAATCATCTGCCTAAATATTTTAATTTTATAGTAAACAATCTATGATATCTATTATCTTTCTAAGTATTAATGTGATGACAAGTGAGAGCATGCTATTAATAAACTTTTATGATGCATAATATAAATCTTTGGGGTTTTTAACATACTAACATTGCTGCTATGACTCATTTATTATGCATTTTGTACTTTATAATTTTTAAATTGAAATGCAGGTCAACACCATTAAACTCAAAGTAACATTTGATTTTTTTCCTTTAACGTAGTATGATCTATTAAATTGTATTTGCATTAAAATAAATGAACTATTGAACTTGACTAAGCACATCATATTTAGTGCTGGGAGCCATAAATTACAAGGGTTTCAGGTAATCTAAAACATTTCAAGTAGGGAAAAATATTGGAAGGATGAAAGTCTGGAACCTCTATTATACTAAGACTCATAATCAGGGCTGCTTATCAAGGAAAAAAATCTTCAGGGCTATCATATGGAAGAGGAATTATATCCCTTCTAAATAGCACCATTAGATAAAATATATTGGGTTGACCAAAAGTTTGTTTGTTCACCTTTTTCCACTACATTGTATGGAAAAAATTGAACAAGCTTTTTGGCCAACCCAACAAAATAAACCAAAGCATACTGCTAAGAAACAGCATTGGAAAATTTATTCTTGTTCTAATTTAAAGATAAATTGAATTTCTTTGAGAATGCAAGCATCGGATTTGTGAGGGAGTTGAGAGTAAACATATGAAAAAAGTGTAAAAGCCTTGAAAGTCCATTCTAAAACTTACAATCTGCTGTAACAATGATCAGAAAACCTATGCACAATTATATGCACAATTTAATCACCACTGAAGGTATTAATACTCAATTTAAATTATCTTGTATGTTAATAATGGAGAGCCACAACGTTACCATCTTAACACTGAGAAATGTACAGCTTAACTAATCCAAATCTTTTATATAAAACACAAGGAATGTAAAGCAAAGATATATGACACTGCAACTTGCTAAGGAGTTTTGTGTAGTCAGAGTGAGAGTGTACAGCTCATGTTCATAAACAATGGTATGCTAGTAGAATGATTAAGAGCATTGGAATTGGTATGGAAGAAGACCCATGATACCACATTAAATTTTGACATCTTGAATAAATTACGTAATTTTTCTAAACCTTAGTTTCTACTTCTGTAAATTTGGAATTGGAGAAAAGAAAGTTCTTATGAAGCTTTCTATGAATATATGGAGGGATAAATAATAAGAAACATGGTATAGTAGAGAAAAATATTAAAAGGATTATTTCTTCCCAATTAACTGCATTACTTTTTGGAGCTTTATGAAATATTTCTGTGTTAATCTTTCTGCTTCTCTAGTATTTCCCTACATTGATATAAAATGGACTTAGGTAGTAAAGACTCTGCCTGCAATGTAGGAGACCTGGGTTTGATCCCTGTGTTGGGAAGATTCCCTGGAAAAGGGAAGGGCTACTCACTCCAGGATACTTGCCTAGAGAATACTGGCATAAAATACTAGTATAAAATATTGGTACATAAAGCATGCAATCAAAATAGGTGGAAGAAACATCAACAATCTCAAATATGGAGATGATAACACTCTAAAGCCTGAGAGCAAAGAGAAACTAAAGAGCCTCTAGACGAAGGTGAAGGAGGAGAGTGAAAAAGCCAGCTAAAAACTACATATTGAAAAACAAAAACAAAAAAAGATAAGATCACAGCATTTGGCCCCACCACTTCATGGCAAATAGAGGGGGAAAGGTAGAAACAGTATCAGATTTCCTCTTCTTGGGCTCTAAAATCACTGTGGATGGTGAGTGCAGCCATGAAATCAGAAGGCGATTGCTTTCTGTCAGGAATGTGATGACAAACCAAGACAATGTGTTAAACAGCAGAGAGATTACTCTGCCGGCAGAGATCTGTATAGTCAAGGCTATGGTCTTCCCAGTGGTCACTTACAGTTGTGAGAACTGGACCATAAAGAAGCAGAGTGTCAAAGAATTGATGCCTTTGAACTGTGCTTCTGGAGGAGACTCCTGAGAGTCCCTTGGACAGGTAGGAGTTCAAACCAGTCAATCTTAAGGGAATCAACATTAACACTCAATGGAAGGACTGATGCTGAAGTTGAAGCTACAGTATTTCAGTCATATAATGTGAACAGCCAACTCACTGAAAAAAGTTCTTGATGCTGGGAATAATTGAGGGCAGGAGGATAAGAGGGCATCAGAGGATGAGATGGTTGGATGGCATCACTGATGCAATGGACATGAACTTGGGCACACTTAGGGAGATGGCGAGGGACAGGGAGGCCGGACATGCTTCAGTCCATGGGGTTGCAAAGAGATGGACATGACTGTGCAACTGAACAACTACTCAAAGCATAGCTTTTTTTCTCTAATGTTTGTACAACTTTATTGAATTTTTATTGTTTTTAGGCTTGCTGAAACTTTAGATAAAATTTAAGCTTAACTTTTAATGTAATTTACTAATTTTATTTAATAACTTTAATACTAATTCATTTTTAGAATTCTTTTGTAAGCTTCAGGAAACTATTTTCTTGCTTTTTGTTCTATATCTCAATTATTTATAATAATAAATATCACTGACGTTCAAATGTATGTATCATAAATACTATGAAAGAATAAAATAATAATATATTTTAGAGACTTCTAATCATAACAAAAGTTGTTTTCAATAACACAGCATGCTTGGGAATATACTATTTACGATTTCTCTAAAAAATCAGCAAATGCTGTAAAATAACAGAAAAAATTTGATATTGAACTAACAAATTATGTTTCAGATAGACTTTGGCATTGTAGACTAATTCTATGTGACTTGAATTCTTGGTGGTAAAACCCACATATTCTTTTTCAGTAAACTACAAATGTCACAGCAAAGCTAAGGCTTGAATTTGGACCATCTGTGAATAATAATTCATTTAAAAATATTTAATGATTCAAACATGTCTGCATATCAATGCAGTACATGATTTAGTCTAATATTACATCAATATTTTTGACTTCTCTGGAATCATTAACCTTTCAAAGCAGAGGTATTTCTAATAGCTCTTCCCAGAAGAATACTTAAAGTTCCTCCATGATTTGAATTTATTATGAAATGGCTATGTGCTGGTGCTTGGACAAGTAATGATATTTCATGCATACAGAAGAATCAAGCATTGGGCTTCCCTAAAACAACCAAGTTCACTGCTAACTCCTGAAGCATGCCTGACAATACCCTCTATTCTATTCTTTTTACTAGATCTATTCCTCTCAGAACTTTATCCATTATGGTGGTGGTTTAGTCACTTAAGTCATGACTGACTCTCGCGACCCCATGGACTGTAGCCTGCCAGTTCCTCCGAACATGGGATTCTCCAGGCAAGAATACTGGAGTGGGTTGCCATTTCCTTCTCCATGGGATCTTCCTGACCCGGGAATCAAACTCAGGTCTCCTGCACTGCAGGCAGATCCTTTACCAACTGAGCTACATTATACTTTTCTTTAATAAAGAAAAATATTATTGAGCTCTCCAAAGTTATTTATAACCTTGAAATGATATTTGCCTTGTCATTTAAAAAGAGCCTTTGAATGTTATTTAATATTGTCAGTGTGCCAACATCAGGGACTTGATATTTCTTTAATTCATTTGATTTGTCTTTACTCTTGCTAATGAAATAAGCAGCTTTGTGAAAATGAAAGTCATTTTAAGAACTACTTTCAGAAAAGGAATGCTTATATTTTCAATTACACTAAAGAGGTGTATTCACATACACAGTGATTTAAAGTAGCAAAATAGCTACTGATTTAGCAGTGCATCGTCTAAAGATTTAATAGCATTTTTAACCAAGGAATATACAAATATCCACCCTGATTTTCCACGCTAGTGAAAGGTAAATATCTTATTGATAAAAAAATATATGAAATTGTCTTGGATGAAAATAACTGTAGCAAAAATAAAATAACAAGCACCTCAGTTAAACAGCTGCTCCTCTACCCAAAGTGAAGTAAAATTTCAAAGGATCTTTTCTTCTAATTTTTTTTAAGAGCCTCCATACCATTTTCCATGTTTTTTGCACCAATTTATATTCCCGCCAACAGTGAATGTTCTTAGCAATACTGTTTTGAATAGGTCTCCTCAAGTAATGGCAACAAAAGTAAAATGCACACATTCATACACACGTGTGTGTGTACACACATACACTGAAATATTACTCAGCTATGAACAATAAAATTCTGCTGTTTGCGTCAATGGGGATGGACATAGAGAAGTAAGTCAAATACTATTATGATATCACTTTTATATGTCAACTAAAAAGTAGTACAAATGAATATATATAAAAAAACATATACAGTCTCACATATAGAAAACAAACTGGTAGCTACTAAAGGGAGAAGGAAGAAATAGAGGGGCAAATTCGGGGTATGGGATTAAGAGATACAAACTACCATCTATAAAACAGATAAGCAACAAGGACATCTTGCATAATACAGTTATAATAATTTTTAATGTATTATAACTGTGAACTTCCAGATGTTCAAGCTGGTTTTAGAAAAGGCAGAGGAAAGTGAAGTCACTCAGTCGTGTCCAACTCTGCGACGCTATGGACTGTAGCCTACCAGGCTCCTCCCTCCATGGGATTCTCCAGGCAAGAATACTGGAGTGGGTTGTCATTTCCTTCTTCAGGGGATCTTCCCATTCCAGGGATTGAACCTGGGTCTCCTGAATTCCAGGCAGACACTTTAACCTCTGAGCCACCAGAGAAGGGTGAACTTCCAGATGTTCAAGCTGGTTTTAGAAAAGGCAGAGGAAGCAGAGATCAAATTGCCAACATCCGCTGGATCATGGAAAAAGCAAGAGAGTTCCAGAAAAACATCTATTTCTGCTTTATTGACTATGCCAAAGCCTTTGGCTGTGTGGATCACAATAAAGTGTGGAAAATTCTGAAAGAGATGGGAATACCAGACCACCTAACCTGCCTCTTGAGAAATCTGTATGCAGGTCAGGAAGCAACAGTTAGAACTGGACATGGAACAACAGACTGGTTCCAAATAGGAAAAGGAGTAGGTCAAGGCTGTATATTGTCACCCTGCTTGTTAAACTTCTATGCAGAGTACATCGTGAGAAACACTGGGCTGGAAGAAGCACAAGCTGGAATCAAGATTGCCGGGAGAAATATCAATAACCTCAGATATGCAGATGACACCACCGTTATGGCAGAAAATGAAGAGGAACTAAAAAGCCTCTTGATGAAAGTGAAAGAGGATAGCAAAAAAGTTGGCTTAAAGCTTAACATTCAGAAAACTAAGATGAGCTTTTGTTAATAACCATTTAATAGATTGATTATTTCAATAAGGGTTAGAGAAGGTGATTTTTCTATCATTCTTTTTATCTTTAATACCTGGAGTTCTTCTATATTATTTTTATACTTTCCATCATCAACTAACTTATCACCTTGAAATAAAGTACTTCAAGGAAGGTAGGACGATTAATTCTTTGCCTAAAATACAAAATAGGTAAAAAGAATGTCTAGATGGCTTCATTTGGTTACTAATTTGATATGTACCCTAGGAGAGAATTAAATGCACATATTTATGTTTGAATATGTATATAAACACATACTTGTTTTCACCTAAAGGACTGGTTTTTCAAAATATGCTCTGTGAATCACCACTAGGAATCCATGAGACTTAAATGCCATTTTACGTAATGTGGGAGATCACTGGTTTTGTCATATGAAACCCGTCTCCTTTTTTGCATGGTTTTTAGATTCTGCACCAGCTATTAAGTGTGCATCTCTCCTGTACCTCAAGTTCAAACATCCCAAACATGAATGTCTAGGGAAATCAGTCATCATTCTCACCCTTTTTATGCTGAATCACTCATCCAGGGTGAATAGATATATGAACCAACATGACAATTCCCATTTAACAAATCACATATAAATAGACTGTGCAGACAATAGCATAAATCAAAGTTAAAATATCTTGCTGAGTGAATGAAGTCAGACCAAAAAGAAAAGAAATACTTTTGTATAAATTCCTAGAAAATACAAACTAGTCCAGTGATATTAAGCAGACCAGTGATTGCATCGAGGTGATAAGACAGTAAACTTAATGGGGATAAATATGTTTACTATCTTGATTGCTCATGAACTTAATGATTTTACAGTTTTATTCACATGTTTAAATTTCCCATATGGGATATTTTAAATATGTGAAATTTGAGGCATGTTATTTAATCCCAATAGTTTTTTTTTTTTTAAATAGGTTCTGAAAGTGGATACTAATCTGAAGAAAAGACTGACACTCCAGTGTCTTATAAAGATGTAAACACTATTAGAATGACTTTAAAAAGGAGAAGGATTTGACGTACAGGGTGCTACGTTAGGAAATCAGTCTAAGATTAGGAATCCCAATGGAACAATTTTAGAAGCATAAAAGTAATACAAGAACATTTGCCTATCAAACCAATTACTTTTTTAATTAATGCAATTTTATTTTAGAATATTAAAACATTCCAAATGCTTTTTATATTATAATCAAGTCCAGTCAATGACAAAGAAGAGAAGACTAAAGCACAGAAACAGTATAAAGAGACACACAAGGGAATATAGATAGACAATAAAAGCTATACTTGGAAAGAGAAATATGGAGAAACAGAAAACAAAAAGTAATACAGGCTTGGAAGAAAGGCCAAAGAGGAAACTATCAACTCTGGTTCATGCCACCCTATTTCCCATCTGGTCAAAAAGTGGTAATTCATGAACTATCAGTGAGCTTTACGGGAGTTTGAAGTAGTCCTTTCTGTAATAAGATTCTCTTATTTTCACTTATCTATTTTTATTTACTTTTAGCATATTTCTAAAACAATTGCATGTATATGAAGGACGGACTTGATTTTCTGAAATACATCTCAAAGGGAAATACATTAAACAAATACACCCTCTGTTGTCAAGTGATATATACAGGTCAATGTGTCAGCTTACAAGAACCCAATGTCATTATCTGTCTATGTTACAAGGGAAAGGTTGGCTCATTCACTAATCTTCCTTTCTTTTTTATTAATAAGAAAATTGATCTCTTACCTGAACAATTTAAATATGTTTACCAATAATTTTAAAAATCTACTTGTTCTATTTAAGGCTTACTTAAATTTAATATTATTATAGTACATTACCATTAACAGTAAATGAAGATCTAAAAACACTAGTGATGAACCAGGAACTTACAGAAATGATTCTGTGATTGAAGATTGCTTCTAGGACTATATACTTACAGCTTCTTATAAGGGAATGACTATATAGAGAGCTAAAGTTATTTTAATTTATGTAATTCATAAACTGTTGCATGAAGCAGTAGAAAATTCAGGGGTAACATTGGTGATGAAAGGATTAAATTCAGCATAAAAGCATAAAAATAATAATGTTTAGTGTATGTAAAAAATTGGATGTGGATACGATCAGTCATATACATACACATACAAAAAGCACAAATCTTGATGTCCAGAGATGACAGATGCTCAACCAAGATGGCAGGTTAGATCATAAATGGTTTGCAGTTATGGAGAAGCAGTAGCAAGGAGATCATGAATTGACACGACTTCAATGTGGAATACAAAGCCTCATCTAAGGTTTCAATTTTGTTTGGACCTAGCAGAGACTCTGAAGATAGCTGTCTATGAGTCATTAGATGTAACAGTTATGGGGAGAGTTTGGCCATGGAATTTGGCATATTCTGTAAAGCAGACACAGAAGTTTGATAGTATGGAAGTGAACAGAGTAAGAACTAACTTTAAGGCAAATTAATAGTCTTCAGAATGTTCTTATTTCAATGATATACCATTATTTATATGGCACTTCTATGATGTTATTGAACAGTGAATATTCACTGATAATTTTTAAAAAAGATTTCTACAGTAATTATATTATCTGAATTTACTCTTTCATGTTTCAGATGAGGACTCTGGAACTTAGGTGGGTGTACTCGGACTAATGTCACATAACTAATTAGTAGTAGATTTAGGCTTAAAATAGGGATTTGTGTTTATACCAGCAATCATGTTCCAATCTTTTGGCAGTAAGAAAAGTGTAAATAAATAAACTCCAGATGAAGTTACACCTTTGGCCTTCATGCATGGTACATTTATTTCCAAATGGCAGTATAACTGAGGTGTCATATATATGCTGAGGAGGGCATGGCAATCCACTCCAGTATTCTTGCCTGGAGAATCCCATGGATAGAGGAGCCCGGAGGGCTACAGTCTATGGGGTCACAAAGAGTCAGACACAACTGAGCGACTGGGCACACATATATGCTAGGGATGTGGGGCAGAATTTTGTTGCTAGAAAACTATTAAATCCTAAAAACTATTAAAGCCTTTTATGGTTTTCTGCAAGGGCATTATATGCACAGGATTCAATGCCAGTTAGAAACACTCATTCTTAATTCCAAGGTGACTCCAGTCCTGTACTGCTAGGGGGAAAAAAAGGCTAATACCATGTTTATTATCCACTTTCCAGGTGGTACTAGTGGTAAAGAAGCCTCCTGTTGATACAGGAGATGCAAGAGATGAAAGTTTGATCATTGGGTCAGAAAGAGCCCCTGAAAGAGAAAATGGCAACCCACTCCAGTATTCTTGCCAAGAAAACCCTTGGACAGAGAAGCCTGGTGGGCTATAGTCCATGGGGTCACAAAGAGTTTGATGTGACTGAGCATGCATGCAATACATGTCTAACATATTTTGAAATATTTATTTTTTTTCCACTAAAGTCATATAAAAATCATGAAACCAATACATTTTTGGGCCAGATTATTCATAAACCAAGACAATTTTACTTCAGTTGTTAACAGAAGAAAATACCAGCACATCTTAAGATATAATCTGACACTTGCTCACTATTCCACTGTATCTAAAGCTGAAGTGAAGTGAAGAGAAAGTTGCTCAGTCATGTCTGACTCTTTGCAACCCTATGGATTATACAGTCCATGGAATTTTCCAGGCCAAATACTGGAGTGGGTAACCTTTCACTTCTCCAGGGGATCTTCCCAACCCAAGGATCAAACCCAGGTCTCCCTCATTGCAGGTGGATTCTTTACCAGCTGAGCCACAAGGGAAGCCCAAGAATACTGGAGTGGGTAGCCTATCACTTTGCCAGTGGATCTTCCCAACCCAGGAATCGAACTGGGGTCTTCTCCATTGCAGGCGTATTCTTTATGAACTGAACTATCAGGGAAGCTCACATAAAGCTAAGTTCTTATATATCTTTGTGAGGTAAGATATATTTTAAAACAGCTTAAATGTAAGGTCTAAAGTAGTGGCAGTGAGTTCTAACAAGTAATTATATGGCTCTCTGTCCTTATCTTAGTTCATCCTGACAATCATTCTTCCTAGAATTAATTTATAGTATTCATCTAAAGTTTCTTTCACTTGATGTCAAGCTTTCTTGAGAACGGAAACAATTTTCTTCTTATAGAAGATTGTACTGAAATGTATCCCACTTTAGATTACATTCAATTTTTCCATTATTTGACCTGGACCTGAATGTACTTAATGAATCCTGAGTAGACAAATTCTTATATATGACTATCTTAATTAACTTGATATTTCAGCAAAGTATTGCACAAATTGAAACCATACTCCAATATGTAGTATACTTGAAAATTGAGTTGGTTATTCAATTACTGTTTACTGGAGAAAAAAAATAGGTTACTCTAGGCTAAAATGAGACTTAAAGCTTAAATCATAGTCTCTCTTAGTCTTGCTTTTGTCAAATTCATATCTACATCTTAGGACATAGTTTGTGTCCCTGCTCTTACATTACTTTTACTTTTTTCCTGGCTTATGAGTGTTTACATTATATATATTTTCTAATTGTTTCTCCAGTTTGTCTCAAGATCACTCACATCCTCATTGTGTGTGTGTATGTGTGCATGTGTGTGCACTTGCACAATCATGTTAGAGTACTGGTGAGGGAAGCCCATTTGACAATGAAAACTGGTTTAGATATAGAAAGATGGGCTATAATAATCTACTTCAGTGATTGGCATCAGTCACTGATTATATGAAGTATCACACAAAGTGGCTATTCATCTGTTTTACCTTTAGGATTTACCCGACCCATTGCTGTAGATGCTTGTGGGTCAACACACCCTAACTGTCACTTTAATCTCACTGTTCAATAGTGAAACTGCATCTACCTTGTAGCATATAGCTGTGAGTTCAAAACTAGCCTCTCCCATCCTGCTTTACCATTAGACTTTGATATTCATTAATAATAGGAGCAACCCTCCCATCACTGCCAGCCTCTGGAGGTCATCTTCTACTGAGCATATCAGGGATGCTGGGACCACCATGCCCCTAGTACATTTCTCACTTCCTACGTTTCTTCTTCTCTTAGTGAAGGCAGTGTCCTCTGGCAACTCCTAAGAAACAGAATGAAACAATAGGTTCCATTCTAATGTCTCCATATCCCGAAGCCTCCTGATGAGGAAGTTAAAATATGTGAGAAAGAAAAGAAAATAATATTGAGTAATAAGAACAATAAGTTGAATGAAAATATGTTACATATAGGTGTAGTTGAACAGCTACTTCAGATCGGATGATCAGATAAGTTCTCTCAGATGAACTTAATCTGAGCATTGAATGAAATAAAGGAGGCAATATTTCAAAATTAATGAAAAAAGTTTTAAGAAAATTCCTAATCTGTAGATTCAGCTCATGTGTCTTTCCTTACCTTCAAATTTTATAGTTTCAATGTCTTCTGGAGTTTTTCACAATGACCTCAAATATAACTAACAAAAATCTGAATCAATAATACCTCCTCCCTTACCAATAATCTTACTTGCTATAATATGTTCCTAGATAATTACCACAAACGCTGGTTTAAAATGATCAAAATGTATTCTGTCATGGTTCCAGAGGTTAGAGCTCCAAAATCAAATTGTTGTCAGGCTTGGCTCCTGCGGGAAGCTCTGAGAAAGAACTCATTCCATGCTTCTTTCCATGTTTTGGCAGTTGCCACCAATCCTTGGCGTTCCATGTGCACACGATCTGCTTTCTTGTGAGTGTCTCTGTGTGTCTTATCGTTTTTAATGATATCAGCCATTGGATTTATGGGCCACTCCAATATACTATGGGGCTTATCTTGATATCTGGAAAGACTCTACTTTCAAATATCACATTCACAGACTTCAGAGGTCAGGACTTGTATATACCTTTTGGGGTAACACAGTTCAAACCACCACACTTGCCATCCTGTATTTGTAGTATTAGTCATAGAATACCTTAGTCCATTGCTCTCCACATTTAGTCACCAAACATTCTAAGTGGTTTTTTTTTTTAATATTTATTGAATATATCTAATTCTAACTGCAACTTATATAACTTTAACTTGGATCTTCATTATTTTTAAAGCCTTCCAAAACAGAATTTCAAAACATTTCTCTGTCACTAATATCATCTTCTCTCCCTCATCCAGTCTTTCTAAATTAATTCTACAGCCAGACTGTTTTAGACTCCAAAAAAGTCTAACTTAGTTGAATCATGTCAATCTCCTGTTAAAAACATTAAAGTCTTCCCTTTGCCATCATTTTTTAAAAAAATGCATGTGTGTATAAGCAAACACACACACACACAAAAGATCATAAAAATAATTTTAAAATATGTTTTTAGGGTAATAATTAAATTTTGCCTTCGAGTTTAGTAAGATCTTCATTCACTACATCTTATGCACACTGCAGTTTGGGTGGCTACTGACTATCTGAATCCCATTTTTCTCACTTGCTAAATGGAGCTAAATTAATTGGTTAAGCAGAATTATAAAACTGTAATGAAGAACAGGGGCTTACTCCAATTCCTGGCACACTGTGAAAGCCTAGGATACAGAACTACCATCCACTACCTCTCCAAGTCCTTTTCCAAACCTAGTATATAGTGAGGTTAATATCTGAGGTCTCAGGTGACTTCTGTGACTTTGTAATAAAGGGTAAGATAAACTTTCTCAGAGTAGGAGCTGTATCATAAATTGATACTAAGTATGAGGGTTTTACATGCTTTCATTGAAGTGCTCTGCAATTTCGATTTTTAAATGGACTTTGAGATCCTTAGAACACTTAAATAGTTATTCATGAACAAAACAAACATTTCATGCCAATCTCTTCTTTCTCTCTGCCTGGTGTGCTCATTCAGTGGAATGTTGTCCATTTTCAACTTTGTACAATCTACTCCCAAGCTTCTTGACCTTTTCACTTGACTGGCAAAGCTGCTTAACTTCCCATCTTTAGTGGGTTAATTTCTTAACACTCTTTAATCCTATTGGACACAGGTATCAGCTCGACCAGGAAGCTGAGTCTGACTTCTTAGTCTTAATTAGAGTTTCTCCTTTGTGCATACTCCTGTCACAGCATTTATCAATGTCAACAGCAGTTGTCCTCCATTTCTGTCTGCTTCAACCATTTCTGTCTGCTTCGATCGGCTATCAGCTCTTGAAAGCAGGGACCACATTTTGTGCTGGGTCTCTCCACCAGTACCTAGCCTAGGGCTCGGTGTTCTTGCAGTAGGTGAAAAGATGAGACTGCTTCTTGAGAGTAGTGATTTATCTATCCCTTGAATGAATATATATGTATATTACTAGAACTACGTCCCATGGAAGCCCTGACATCATGAGTTTACTGTTGTATTCTCAACTTTAAAGCAGAGATGGACAAACAGTTAACACTCAATAAATAAATACTTGACTGTTGAATGATAAGAGAACCATTTCATTTAAATTAGCAAAAAAGGAAAGGTTTTTATCAGAACATTTCACTCTTACTCTAAACTGTAAGCGTGTGTATTCCAAATACAGAAAGAAAATTGTGGAGCTCTGTTGGGGAATGATGTCTGTTACTTAGCATAATGTAAAGACATTCTCTTGGCATCCAGGAGATCTGGCTCCTGTCTCTCAGAGTGGTGACACACCTATGCACTTGGGACTGAGTTTTTCATTTTCTTTAGGACTCAGTTTCTTCCTTTGAGAAGTGAAGGTTTTGGATTATTATCTATCTCTAAGGCCTCTTCTATGCTGAAATTCTTTAATTTTAAAATATCAAGCCTTATCTAGATAAATCTATGATTCCATAGCATTTTTTCATGAAGATTTAAGTGAGGGGAATTGACCTATATAGCCCTTGTATTAAAGATAAATCCCACTTTGCTTTGACTAATTGCAATATTGTGTCCTAATTAGAGAAGACGTTTTCATCTGAAATGATGGAATTTTGCCCATTTCCCTGTTTTCTGTTCAAAAATATACAGTATTCTTACAGTTAAGTATTAAAACTAAATATGCCAAAAATTATGTTATTATTACAAAATATTAATGTTTCACCACTGGGAAAGATATGGAGGTAATCAATTAAACCCTTAAGCTTTACATATTGAAGAATGGAGACACAAAGTCTATATATGGCTGTCCCAAGTGACCATGGGGTTATTTCGAGGCAGCAAAGTATGAGAAATTCAGTCTTCCTAATTCTTTAATAGGTGCTCTTTCTTCTACCTGAGGTTTTACTATCTTTGAAGTACTAATTGATGATAAATTCACCAAGAAAATAGAAGCAGATACAAACACTCATAAGCACCTACGGCATCCACTTAGATGTGGTACCAGCATCTGTTCCTGGATAATACCTGTTCTGACTTCACTCCTATTACCATGGGAGGACTCTCCTTGTTCAACTAGGGAGTTGCTAAACACAGTTCCTCTAATTGTGCCTACGATCCCTTTCCCCCTGGCCTATTCAAAGATGTTATTCAAAAGTATCAATTTGTAAAAGATCCTCTCTATTAGCATACAGAGATGCTGTTATTTTTCTCATGTTGGAAAAAAATTTGTTTGATCACAGTTTCTCTGCCCTCTGATCTCTCTCTCTCTGATTCCTTTTAGAACGAAACTTCCTAAAGTTGTCTCCACAGCTGCTTTTCTTCAACTTCTCTTCACCCTTCCTCTTTGAAATTTATTCCATCCCAGCTGAAGCTGTTGCTAAGGTAAATGCTGTTTTGCTGCAGCTGCTAAGTCGCATCCGACTCTGTGCAACCCCATAGACGGCAGCCCACCACGCTCCTCTGTCCCTGGGATTCTCCAGGCAAGAATACTGGAGTGGGTTGCCATTTCCTTCTCCAAATGCTGTTCTGAACATGGCCAAATCCAACGGTCAGTTCTCACTTCTCATCTTACTTGTCCAAGGTACCAGCACTTGATCGTCCATCACACCTTCTCTTCTTTGAAATGTCCGTTCCACTTGCACCAAGGACACCATGTTCTAATGGTTTTATATCTCTTTTATCTATTCTGCCCAGAATCCTTTGCCATCTTCTGCTTATACTCCAAACTCTGATTACTGTTGTCCCCAAGTCTAGAGGTGGAGGGGAACATGTGACAAGGAATGAGAGCAGTTTTCTAGAGCCGAAAATCACCCTCAACTGATAGTCAGCAGCCAAATGGAGACTTCAGACCTACTGTAGCAAGAAACTGAATTCTGCCAATGATCTTACAAGGCTTGCAAGCAGATTCTTCTACAGAGTCATGAGAGAAGAATTCAGCTAAGTTGATAATTTGTGAATGTTCAGTTCAGTCGTTCAGTCGTGTCCAACTCTTTGTGACCCCGTGAACCACAGCATGCCAGGCCTGCCTGTCCATCACCAACTCCCAGAGTCTACCCACACCCATTTCGAAGGTTAATTTTGTGTATTAACTTTATTGGACTAGGTGATGCCCAGGTAGCTGCTAAAACTTTTCTGGGTGTGCCTGTGAAGGTGTCTCTGGCAGAGATTCATATTTGAATTGATTAGCTGAGTGAAGCAGACCTTTCTCACCTACATGGGTGGGCACCATTCAATCCAGTGAGGGCTTCCAAGGAACAGAAGGCAGAGGAAGGACCAGTTCCTTTTCTCTGAGGTGAGACGTCCATCTTCTCTTGCCCTCAGACATCAGTGCTCTTTGTCCTTGGCACTATTATCAGACCTATCCCATCAGTTCCCTGCGTTCTCAGGCCTTTGAAGTTGAACTGAATTATACCATAGTCTTTCCTGGTTCTCTGGCTCCAGACAGCAAACTGAGATTTCTCAGCCTCCACGATCATGTGAGCCAATTTCCATTAAAAAAAAATCTCCTTTATATGCATGTGTGTAATCATACACACCTCATTTCAGTTTTGAGAACCAATGCAGAAAACTCAGGCACACCATGCCTGGACTTCTCATCTGGAAAACTATGAGCTAATAAATAGTTACTTTAAGTCACTATGTTTGTGGTAATTTGTTAAGCTGCAATAGTAAACTAATACAGCACTCAATGAATATGTGCTGAATAAATAACATTACATTTTATCAGTATAAGTCTTTCAAATGATTGGTATTGTGCCAGGAATATTGATTTTATATTATATAAATAATTTCTCTCATTCCTGAAACATCTCTTTTTGTTTCAGATCAAATGTGTAGTATTATAGTTTCACAACATTTAAAAAAAATGGCTACTTGGTAAAATTAGAGATCCACTCAGTACTATGTATCTTGGATTTTTAGGATTAAATTATGGCTATATTTAAAGTTTTTGTTAGTGATGTGTTTAAAACTTGAAATTTAATCTGTAAAGATGGGCTTAGATTTTAGCCTTTTTACAGTTCTGAGGTCAAATGTATTTTCCCCCCCTTCACACCACTGGATACTAATGACAGCTGTTCCATTTTTACTTTGGGTGATCACAATTTGAAAATGATTGAGCATGGCAAATTAGAGAGCATATGCATAATAGGTTTTCACCTAGCACTTAGGTTTCAAATTCCCATCTATTCTGCACAGTCTCACTAAAAGGCAAGTGTTACGTTTTAATCACACTTTCTGACATAAGCTTTTCTCTTTTCTATTGAAAAATAGATTAAATCTTCTTCCCATCTGCATACCCTATAATAAAGACTAAGTGATATCTTACTGCTTGATGTTAATTTGATATGAAAACCATCACTCTTTTACATTTTTAATTTTCATAAAAAATTTTGGATTATATACTTTTAGAAATGTTTCACATTAACAGGTAAATAAAAAATCAATTAGAGAATAGACTTAAATATTCATATCATATGTAAAAGTCAAATTAAAATATGATAGTAGATAGCTGAATTTTTTTCATTATTTTCTAGAGAGTGAAAAATATATTATCATTTGTTTAGTTGCTCTTCTGGTTGTCATCTGTTAGTAGACAAAAATATAATGATGCTAGGAATTTAAAAATAAAAAGGTTCATGCTGGAGACACCATGCTGAGAGAGAGGCAGTGTGGATTTTATTTCTTAAATAAATTGATAGTGCTGTTTTAGTCCATTAACATTTCTTACAAACTGTTGTTCAGTTTTCTCTTGACTACATATGAGAACAATGTAAATGGCTATCTCTGGATAAATATTACTACTCATAGGTAACTATGAAACATGTATCCCCTTTTTTTTATATTAAAAATGTAGTAAACCTGCAGAACATGAAACTAAAAGGAGCCAGCAATGTTTTCCTTGGTGTTGATTAAAAAAATAAAAGTAGCAGAAAACTTAATTCTAAAAATACTGTTTGCTCAACTGTACTAAAACCTTATGTGATTTTGCCTATGAGTAAATGTTATAAAAAGTAGAAAAATGGAAGGTCATAGATTTTGCTCTCAACTAGAGCAACCAGTTCAGTTCAGTCGCTCAGTCGTACTCAACTCTTTGTGACCCCACAGACTGCAGCACACTAGGTTTTCCTGTCCATCACCAACTCCCAGAGCTTGCTCAAACTCATGTCCATCAAGTAGGTGATGTCATCTCATCCACTGTTGTCTCCTTTTTCTCCTGCCTTCAAACTTTCTCAGCATCAGGGTCTTTTCAAATAAGTCAGTTCTTCACATCAGGTGGCCAAAGTATTGGAATTTCAGCTTCAGCATCAGTCCTTCCAATGAATATTCAGGACTGATTTCTTTTAGGATGGACTGGTTGGCTTGCTTCCAAGCAACTCTTCAAGAGTCTTCTCCAGCACGAATTCTTTACCAACTGATCTATCAGAGAAGCCCAACTAGAGCAATAATTTATGTTAAAACATGCATTATGGGGACGGACTTGTTCTATGCTTGACTTCGATATATTTCTCCCTCCTTCATTTTCCCTGGAAAAACACTTTCTTTCTCCATGTCTTTTAGCAAATTAACTCATATTCTTTGATTAGAATGGGAAAGGAAACACCATCTTTACTCTTGCTGGGCAAGCAATGAAACTAATGAGCTATCTCAATTATCAGACTAAACATATGACAAAGTTTAAACATTTTGCTTATGATTTTTTTTTTCCTTCATGGATTGCTGCTGCTAAGCTATCCATCTTAAGACAGATTTAAAATACTCAGCAATTTATTATAAAAGAGGAGAACTTTCTACTTGCTCTTTAAAGGTGGGTTTTTGGGGGGTACTTTTATGTGTTTCTGCTTTCGGCCAATAATTTAAAAACTTAGAATATGACAGGAGGAAATACTACCAACTATTAAAATTTGGTTTAAAAAATTAAATGCATTCAAAGAAAGTGTGAAAGCCATGCTATAACCAGTTAACAAGTTTAAAAATGGAAAGAAGCTAAATTTTGGGGAATTGAGGCACTGTCTCACTTTCTTGATCAACAGATAAAAGTTAGAAAACTGATACTGAGTTTTATGGCATTCTGAAACCCTATGACTTGTCTAATCAGTTTATCCTTCTGACATTTTAATATGTTGAAAAAGTGAACTTCTTTAATTCATCTTTTTTTTTTTTTTTACAGCTTAAAGACATTCTTCAAGGCATCTTTGTTATTGTGTCCCTGTAATATTAAAAGTGAAATAAAAATAAATGAAAATGAAGTCAAAATGCATCATTCTGCAAAAGAACAAACTTTGAGATGTCTTTGTATCTATACTAAAGACTTCTGAATGCACCTAGAGCCCATAAAGAAGAAAAGTATCTCTAGAAGTTCAAGGCTCCAGAATCATCCTCAGACAGTCTGGCTGAATTTATATGAAGCAGAAACTGCATAGAGTTATAGGAATCATTACAGGGTAAACTCTATTAGTCCTTTAGCTGAAACAAGCCATGAGACAGAAATATAATGTGGACCAGGGAGGGGTAGAGGTTGAATGAGTAAAGATTTACTCTTTGTGGAAAGCAGCAAGGTGGCATTTGAGAAACTAGAAAGGCTGAATAGATATGTGGACAGGTCATAATGCTTTTTTCTTGGGAAAGTGAAAAACTGCTCACAGGCTCCTTTCAGGCAAAACTTAAGATCAGAAATTTCCTGTATGTTCTCCCATAGGCTTTTGAAAGTACCTCTTATTTCAGAAGCTCAATTTATAGTAGATAAATAATCTCACATTTTAAAGTTTTTGATTAATGAAATTTTCCTATTTGAGGAAAACAGTGGGCTTTCCATGGGAAGTAATACAAGCCTTACATCATTTCATTAAAAAAGAAAACAAAGCAATAATAGCAACAACAACAATTGTTTCCCAGAATGCCAAGCTATAGTGCATGGGGGAAACAGGAGATAGGACTTTGAAGAGATGTGTCTTGAGGATACCACCAAACAACAAAAGATTCTTGGATAAAACTTATTTTACCTAATTAATTTACTCAAACTTTCTGCTAAAACACTTTTTCTTCTGAAGAGTTTTTTTCCAGTTGATGCTCTTTTCTCAACCATGACTCCTGGCAGAAATTTCCATCATCGAAATTTGATCTTACTCATATTCTCTTTTAGCACTTACTTCTCAGAAGTGTAATTATTTTTCACATGACCATATCACTTACAAGATTGTGTATGTATTTGAGAGGAAGTGACTTTATTTTACTTATATCTCTCTCCTCATTGCCTGAGTTATGCTAGTCACATTGCAGGTATTTAGTAGTTAAGCAGTAAATGAATGATTATCAGTACAAAAAAGCATCTGTCATCCCAACTTTGAGTAAGACTTACTCAAAGTTTATGTGTAAAAGCTTAGTCTCACAGGACATTCTAATTTATCTTTTAACTAAAAATACAGGTGGTTTGAGATAAAATTTTAATAACTTCCAGAAACCTCAGATGCTTATCAAGGATGCTTATCAGAACTCCATGAAATCTTTAGAGATTCACTTATCACTTAATTGATAAATTTAAAATCTTCCCCAATCTGCTCTTCATTGTTTAACACACATAGAAATAGCTGTGTAAATCCTAAAAGGTGAATTTATCATCGACTTCTGAAATGCCTATTTCTGATTACATGTTTTAATTTTGCTATGTGGTTTACTTAAAGAATTAACAAGAATATTTTTAGAATGGCTAGAAAAGGCCCATCATACTTAAATTGTCTTAACGTTAATTATAATGAACTCTTTACATTTAGAAAATATAATTTTAGGGTCTATCAACTGATTGAAATTTAATTATCTTTCATAAAATGACTGGCATGCATTCATATGAGAAAGAATATTAATGTTTATCAAACTAAAAGCCTAAGAATTTAAAACTAAGCTATTACTGTGTGTAAATTTATAGCCAGGGTTACCTGAAAGGTCAATTATGCATTTATGCGCCTGGCGCTTATCCCTGGAATCAATGTGATTCTTTATCCTGAAGAAATTTTATTTATCATGAAAGGAAAAGCAAAATAAAAATATTCTTCAGGAAATCAGCATAGCCACTACATTGTAACTGATGATTGCATTTCTGCACATCAGGATCAGGCGGCCATATTTGTAGATCCTGGTTTTGCACCACCTGGAAAATCCCATGGGCAGAAGAGCCTGGTGGGCTACAGTCCATGGGGTCACTAGGAGTCGGACACAACTGAGCGACTTCACTTTCACTTTTCACTTTCACGCACTGGAGAAGGAAATGGCAACCCACTCCAGTGTTCTTGCCTGGAGAATCCCAGGGACAGGGGAGCCTGGTGGGCTGCTGTCTGTGGGGTGGCACAGAGTCAGACACAACTGAAGCGACAGCAGCAGCAGCAGCAGTTAACCCTCTGTGATTCAGTCTTGATCCACAAAGTTAAAGACAAAATGTTTGCTGAACTGTTGTGGATACTAAAGGGTCAAAACATAATGTTGGATGTTATTACTACTCTACCAGCTAGCTTCCCCCCGCCCCCCTTCTACTTTGCCAATTCTGCTTTCAATTTTCTTCTTACTTTTCATGTTTTCTTTCTGAATACTTCCTTGGGTTTGATGGTGATCCTATTATGCACTGCCACTCCCCTCCAAAAATAAACTGAAGTTAAAGGCTTATTCCAAATAAGATACAAAACTGAAATGAAAAACAAAAGACCTGATTTTCTGTTTCTTTGTTCATCTCCCTAATTGCAAGATCTCTGTCTCTTTCCCTCCTCCTTCCCTTTTACAAGCAACTTTAATTAGGAAACAAGATGAATGTATGAAGTAACAAATTTAAAATTAAGGAAGACACTAAAGAATAAACTGCATATTGGTAAATGGATAAAGGATTCAAAGATTTAACAAAATCTTTGAACTAAATATTTAAGGAAATCAAGAACTATCTTCAAATTTTAACGTTTATATTGCAGGAAAAATGGCCAAACCAATGCCAAAGAAATAGGTGGACTCAAGGTAAAAAATGAATTCATATAGTGAAGAATCCAACACGAATAAAGCTTTTATCTGGGAAAATCAGTATCACAAAACAGAACTGTAGCCTTGTCATTTTAGCCCCTGTCATGCTAATCTTGAGGTACTTCCAGAGTGTTTCATTTCCTCCTTATCCAAATACTGCCATGTCCAATTCAGAGAGCAATTTATTCTCAATCTGTCATTCCCTATCTGTGCTTCTGGTCCATGGTTAGATCCAACATTAGAGAGGCCATATTTAAGCATAAGAAACAAACAAAGTATGTATTCCAAAATTACATGAAAGAAGGATCCTTGGAAATTGCAGCTTTCTTCTATATTACAGTAGTTATATTGGCATATCTTCCCAACCGGATTAAACCCACAGGAAGGCAAGGTTATAGAAAAGTTCCAGAACCACTGTGTCAACTGAATGTTATTAGACTTTTGGGATGGCTACTCTCAGGAAACTCCAGTGAGATTAGAACACTAATTATATTAATTTTAACTAATCAGAATTCCATCTTGGAAAAGTGCTTTGCTGATCTCCACTATCTAAAGTCATACTATAAAATCTTTCCAGTGACACAGGATATTAACTTCTCCTATATTTACCATAATGGTTGGTTGCTGACACTCTACTTATCCTTATACTTTTTGGAGAATTTTTTTTTATTGTGTATCTCATTATTAGCCTCATGATATAAGTGGAAAATAGTAAAACATACAGAACAATAACTCAAATATTATGAAATGATACACGTGTAAATATCTATTTAAGAGAATTAAAGGCAGTGGGGAGGACAGTGAGTGCTTTGAAGAGAGGGTGTAGTTAGCCTTTCAACTAAATCCAGTGCTTCATACACTGACTTTGTCAGAGCCAGCACATCAGAGCAGAATCAGACACTTTAACCTCTTCTGTTATTTTTACTGCTTTTAGACCTCTACAATTGTTCACTTGGCCAAATATAAAAGGTGAAAAATAATAGACCATTGACCCTCCAAACCTTTAACTATAAATTTGAAGTATAAGCAAAGGTCAATAGCAGTTTCTTTAGGCTTACAGAAATTCTTGAAAAGTTCAAAAGATGTCAGGATGGAAAATATGTGAGTTCCTATTTCACTGAATTTACTGTGGTTCAGTAAAACTTGCATTTCTGGGGGTTCCTGGAAGAAGGCTGGAGTCCCTTTCACAAAAAAATTTAGGGATTAAAATTTGAACACCATCGTAATGTAAAACTGTATACTGATGGGAGGAAAAAAAGCTGCAAAAGTTGAGAACTATACATTTACGATCCTGTTTTATACTGACATTTGTGTGAGATATCATCCCCTTTTTCAGATGAGAAAAGAGAAATGGGGTACATTTTGTCCAAAATACAGAGCCAAGAAAACATAATAGAGTCTGAAATCAAGACGGGAAATGAGGATAGGAGGCTGTGAAACAGACACTCATCAAGATCATTCAAAGCCGAGAGTGTTCTCAATGGATAAGCGCAGAAGTTCCACTAGAGACAAAATTTCATGAACAAGGCAATGGAAAAATTCAAGTCTTTGAGACAGACTATTTTGTCTAAGTATATTTGAAAATTTGACACCCACAGCTTTTGAAAGCAAAATTTATATGTTTCTTTGTGAGGGGCAATAGCTGTAAGATGCCAACCCATGCTTTATGTCCAACAGATGGGAGGCACATGGGAACCCAGAACCTGTAAGGCATTCACACCATAGCCCCTGGCCTACTGTACCAGGTCATCCAACATAGGTGCCTCCAAGGAGAATCCCCTGCTTCCGGGGTGAGCACCCCACTCCTAACTGCTCTCCCCAAGGCGCCTGCCAGTTCTGGTTTCCAGCCTAGGAGAACCTGCTATAGACCCTGACAGCTCAGCAGAGGCCACTGGGGCATGAGCACAGCTGTGGGGACAGCAGCAAGGCCCTTCACACACGCCCATGACCTGAAGCACCACCATTTATGCTCCACACCAGCCTCTGCTGCTGCTCCAGTGTCTGAAAGCAGCCCTTCTAGTGAAGCAACCATAGGGCTCCCAGATCCCAGAGCACTTGAAGGAGATTTATGTATAACCCAAGATATATGATAACTGATTCATTCTTACATTCAGCAGATAGTAATTCTTCAACCTCTGCCGCTGTTCTACAATTTTTAGCAAATATTGTTGTCAGTAGGCTTTCCTCCCCATGTCCAACCACATTCTATTTCATGAAAATTTAAAGCGAAATCCTTAATATCTATCCTTCATAAAGACTGGAAAAACTCACTAAACATAAATACTCCCAATCTTTCCATATATGATGATGTATACTGATAAAACAAATCATTTTTATTTTTTTAGTTTTTGCGCATCTGTATTTAGTCTTAAGATTTCACAGCTTTTAATTTTAGTCAATGAAGTTTTTCAAACATGTAGTAGTTCACATGATTTTTTCTTTTCAATAATATATTTTATAACATATATGAAGCGAATCGCCAGTCCAGGTCTGATGTATGATACTGGATGCCTGGGGCTGGTGCACTGGGATGACCCAGAGGGATGGTACAGGGAGGGAGGGGGGATGGGGGTTCATGATGGGGAACACGTGTATACCTGTGGCAGATTCATGTTGATGTATGGCAAAACCAATAAAATATAGTAATTAACTCCAATTAAAATAAATTTATATTAAAAATACTATATTTTATAATATATATTGACTTACCTTTCAAAGTAGTAATATTCTATCATGATCATTTAACATATGCTCAATTCCTGGTGAGTCAGGCTCATTTTGCTAAAAACTTATAAATAATGCCATTTTTTAGAATTCATTTTCTCTAACCTCAAAATAGTACTAGCATTCACTTTATTTTGCAGGAAACTCAACCTGCTCTGAAAAGAAAAAATATTAACCAAGACCTCAACTAGTCAGAGTGATACAGAAAAAGAAGAACAAAATAAGAGGAACCACATATCTTAATTTCAAACTATATTACAAGTTATAGTAAACAAACAGTATGATGTTGGCATAAAAACAAATACATAAATCAACAGAACAGAAATAGAGAGTCCAGGGGAAAAAAACATATGAAAAATCAATTCAATTATGACAAAGGATTTGGGGATATAAAATAGGAAAGGGACAGCCTCTTTAATAAATAATGCTGGGAAAACAGGATGCCATATGCAAACTGGATCACTATGTTATATCACATACAACAATCAACTTAAAATGGAGTAAAGACTAAAATGTAAGACCTAAAATCATAAAACATTCTGAAGAAAGCATAGAAAATAAGATCTTTGACACTGGACTTGATAATTTTTTAGAATTGACACCAAAAACAAAAAGTATACATGTGAGACTATATCAAACTAAAAAGCTTCTGCATAGCAAAGGAAAAAGTCAACAAAATGAAAAGACAACCTACAGAAAGAGATAAAAGTATTTGCAAATCATATATGTGAAACGGTTTCTAAAATTTATAAAGAACTCATATAACTGAATATAAAAAAAACAATCTGATTAATGAATGAACAGAGAAACAGAATAGATATTTTTCCAAAGAAGAAATCCAAATGACCAAACGGGACACAAAAAAGTGCTCAACATCACTAACCATCAGGGAAATGCAAGTCAAAGCCACAATGACATCTTGCCTCTCACCTGGTGAAATGACTGTCATCAAAAACCCAAGAGACAGCATGTGTTAATGATGACGTGGAGAAATAGGTAGGAATGTAAACTGGTACAGCTACTATGGAAATCGGTACGGAAATTTCTTAAAAAATTAAAAACAGAACTACCATATGATCCAGAAATTTTACTTCTGAGCATATATCCAAAGGAAATGAAAACAGGACATAGAAAAATGTCTGCACTCCCATGTTCGTTGTGGTATTACTTACAAGTATCAAGATATGGAAACAGCATAAATGCCACCAATGGAAGAATGAATAATGAAGATGTCACACATGCTTGCATGCATGCACACACACACACACAAACACACAGAAATATCATTCAGCTATGAGGAAGAAAGAAATCCTGCCATTTGAGCCAGTGTAGGTGGACTTTGAGGGTATTATGCTAAATGATATAGCCAGTCAGAGAAAGGCACATGCTGCCTGGGGTCGCTTACATGTGGAATCTAAGACAAAGTCAAGCTCACTGAAACAAAGAGTAGAAAAGTGGTTATAAGAGCTGAGGTGGGCAGAGGGGAGGCGAGAAATAGGACAAATGTTGGTAAAATGGTATAAACTTTCAGTTATAAGATGAATGAATAGGGTCTGTGGATCTAACGTAAAACATGGTGATTATAGTTAATATCATTTACTGTAAATTAGAACACTGCTAAGAGTAGAAGAACTTAAATGTCCTCCCCAAAATAAAAAATAAAAAAATTGAAAATGTAGTTAGTTCTGTTCAATTTGGTGACATTGAGTGTATCAATTTTCTATTGCCACTTAGCAAATTGCTACATGGTCATCTAGAGGTTCAAATAGGGAAATATCTGTTTTTAGGCTCATTCAGTTTTGTAGTAGAATTAATTTAATGGCAGCTGTATGACTGAGGGCTCTGGCTTCTTTCCGGCCCTCTCAGGTCTTGGAGGTTGTCCTCCTGCCACAGAATCTTATTTCTGGGCAGTTTCCAATGTGGCTTCCTGCTTTGTCAAGGCCAAGAGGGGAATCTCTGGCTCTAGTATGCTAAAACAGTATTTTATGTAAAAAGAAATATTTTTTACCATATTATATTGTCTTGAATCAAGTCACAGTTCCTCTTGCACTCTGGATGAAGGGATCATACAAGGGTATGACTCAGTTCAGTTCAGTTGCTCAGTCGTGTCCGACTCTTTGCGACCCCATGAATTGCAGCACACCAGGCCTCCCTGTCCATCACCAACTCCCGGAGTTCACTCAGACTCACATCCATCGAGTCAGAAAAACAGAAGGGTATGACTCATGTGGGGTTCATCTTGAGGGTAGCTGTTATATCTTTCCAATCTCATGATTAAATGTCCTGGTGTAATCACTTGAAAACTAAGCATATATTAATGTATCGTGAGATATTTTTATATTAAAGTATGCATCTCCAAATGGCTTAAGAGATATTAAGGAATGTCTGTTCTCGCTAATGATATTTTTAGCTATTTGAATACAAGTATTCCTAACTCATTTACCGCATTTCATACAAATAATATTCCAGTTAGCTTACAATTCTTTTTCTCTTCTGTTTTTCTTTTTTTACTCTTATAGGCTCAGTAAATTAACTCATAATGTTCTCCATTTTGCATTTATTCATATCCTGAGGTCTTCTCTTTTTGTAACAAAATGTATTTTTGATCTTCAGGGATGGTTTCATCTACAATCCTTGTATCTGTGTTTCCTTACAAAAAGGGAGAGAGAGGGAGCTAGCTAGTGCTAGCAACTGCGGCATTCAGAATAACAAAGACAGGCATTGAAAGGCTGGGCTGGATTGACATCAGTAGCAAAAACAAAGCATTATTTATGAGGCCTGCCTGGCTACAATTTTCCAGTGGTAATTTTTATTCCCTGACTCATTCCTCTTTTAGCATACACATTTAATAAAAACATTATGGAACAAAACCCAAAAGTGATCTGATGCCAAAGCACTCTTAAGTATTGCTTAGCATGATGAAAAATGCTGTAAGAACAAATCGTTGTGACTAGGATATTAATGGGGCAAGCCATAGCTTCAGAGTGACTGCAGGTATAGATTTTAGTACACCAGGTAAACAAAGTAGCAGCATTTGCCTTTGGATAACACAGAAAGCTACACCTTTATCTAATCACCAGGCTAAAGCTTCCCTCACTTTGGAGTAAAACTATAGTGCCAGTATTTGGGAGCATTATCACAATGGACCAGACAGCTGAGGTAATGATGTAACCAGGGTTACTGAATAATTCACTGCATGCATTAGCAAGAAGATTATATAGTTAATCAACCCACATACTTCCTGAGTCCTCATTAAATGCAAGATACCCAGGGACAAAATCACCTATAATCAAATGAGATAATGCAAATGATAACACACTGTTATCATATTGCATCTCCATTAAAATGTGAGTTATGACTATTTAAAATAGTATAAATTATTTTTACATTGTTTTACAGCTGGGCCCCCAAAGTGGCAAGACAATGCTTTTATCTATTCTGTTGGGACTGACCCAGAGTTATCTGGATTGAAGTACATTATACTTATAACCAAGCATACTGGGAATGGGGTCAAAAGGTTAATGGTGATGGGTACTAACTAAAAGTATTGCAATAATCATTTCACAACGTATATAAATCAAACCATTATGTTGTGCATCTTCAAGTTGTACACTGATGGATGTGAATTATATCTCAGTAGAACTAGAAACGCAGAAGGCAATGGCACCCTACTCCAGTACTCTTGCCTGGAAAATCCCATGGACGGAGGAGCCTGCTCAGCTGCAGTCCATGGGGTCGCTAAGAGTCGGACACGACTGAGTAACTTCACTTTCACTTTTCACTTTCATGCACTGGAGAAGGAAATGGCAACCCACTCCAGTGTTCTTGCCTGGAGATCCAAGGGACAGGGGAGCCTGATGGGCTGCCTTCTCTGGGGTCACACAGAGTCGGACACAACTGAAGTGACTTACCAGCAGCAGCAGAACTAAAAAACTAGTTAACAGACAGCAAGTCAGATTCTTAAGAAGGTGGTCCCAAAACTCCATTATTTTCACTATATATAAGTAGTAAGATCAAGAGTCTTGGCTTCTCACTAAATACGTGGACTGACTTGGACAGAAAAGAGTGCATTTGTGGATGCCCAATATTCCAGACGAACCTAAATTTATTAATCAGGGCTCCAAATTAGAGATGTTTTTCTTCTATGTTGAGTTGTGTCCGACTCTTTGCAACCCCATGGACTGACTATATAGTCGATGGAATTTCCAGGCCAAAATATTGGGTTGGGTAGCCTTTCCCTTCTCCAGGGGATCTTCCCAATCCAGGGATCGAACCCAGGTCTTCTGTGCTGCAGGTTTATTCTTTACCAGCTGAACCACAAGGGGGCATCACAGAGTTGGACATGACTGAGCAACTGAACTGAACTTCTGTGCAAAGCGTTATAGACCCCCAAACCATCATGTTATCACCACACATACCTCTGATTATAAACGCAGAGCTTGGCATAATATTGGCACATTTTATACATAAAGACATTGAGAAATGGCTTTTATACATTTCCCAGTTATGAAAGGAAAATTATGATTTAGCCTTAGGTCAATTTCCCTTCCTTGGGCTCTAGGCTTTTTTTCTTATTTTCAATTTCTTTATCATTTACTGAGCAGCTTTTGTTACTGTGCATTTCTCTTCCACAAATAGAGCCCTGACTTCAAGGCACTAATCAAAGTTACTTAAGTAGATTTTGATTACATATAATTCAGTGCTATCTCTTTGACTTGTCAAGTTTGGTATTGCCTTCAATGGGAGTCAGTCAGTTAGTTCAGTCGCTCAGTCATGTCCAACTCTTTGCGACCCCATGAACTGCAGCATGCCAGGCCTCCCTGTCCATCACCAACTCCCAGAGTTTACTCAAACTCATGTCCATTGAGTCAGTGATGTGATCCAACCATCTCATCCTCTGTTGTCCCCTTTTCCTCCTGCCTTCAATCTTTCCCAGCATCAGGGTCTTTTCAAATGAGTCAGTTCTTCCCATTAGGTGGCCAAAGTATTGGAGTTTAAGCTTCAGCATCAGTCCTTCCAATGAATATTCAGGGCTGATTTCCTTTAGAATGGACTGGTTGGATCTCCTTGCTGTCCAAGGGACTCTCAAGAGTCTTCTCTAACACCACATTTCAAAAGTATTCATCCTTTGGCTGGAGGGCATGTATCAATACAAGATTTTTCTTTGGCCTTTCTGCTTTGCAATCAGCAGCAGTAATATTAGACCATAGACAACCAACAACCCTCAACCCAGATGGCTTTTGATGCTGCCTTCATATTCTTTAGTGAAGGAGGGTGAGACTTTGCAAACAATTACTGAGTGAGTGAGTGAAGTCGCTCAGTTNTGCAATCAGCAGCAGTAATATTAGACCATAGACAACCAACAACCCTCAACCCAGATGGCTTTTGATGCTGCCTTCATATTCTTTAGTGAAGGAGGGTGAGACTTTGCAAACAATTACTGAGTGAGTGAATGAAGTCGCTCAGTTGTGTCCTACTCTTTGCGACCCCATGGACTGTAGCCTACCAGGCTCCTCCCTCCATGGGATTCTCCAGGCAAGAGTACTGGAGTGGGTTGCCATTTCCTTCTCCAGGGGATCTTCTCAACCCAGGGATCGAACCCAGGTCTCCTGCATTCCAGGCAGATGCTTTAACCTCTGAGCCACCAGGGAAGTCCCTCAAACAATTACAATATCCTTTCAATCTGCAGGTTGCCATTTTGATGTTAATGTAGTTTAGTTCCTAAAGAATATTTAAATTGCTCAACAGATGCAGTCTCCTGACATTTGTCTTCAATTCATAGGGAGTCTCAAACTTAAAGGCACATAAAATGGTCTTCTTGCAGTGAAGGCACTTGCTTCTATACTTACCAGTTAGAATTTCATGTATAAAAGAAAAGTTAATGTGTCTTTACTTTAAATTAATTTTCACCTTCTTTAAAATTTTGTCAATCTAATAATCAAGATACCACTTTTTAGCATGTTTATTTCATTTTATATTTTTGTAATATAGAAAAGCCTGGAGCTTAATTAATAGGTTCCTGAAAATTCTGTGTAAACCTAGCATACTCCTGCCAAAAGCAGATAGGTACTGAGGTTCAATGCTTCTAAACAGCCTCATAGAACCCAGCAATCCACCTGTCCAGAGATCACTTGGCCAATTTTTTACAACAAACCTTTAAAATCCAAAGCAGCTTTGGCTGGATGGAGAGTCCTACAACATGAGTGAATCCACAATTATTTGGTACTTTTCTCAGTGGTACCCTGCTGTTTGGAAAGTTCTTGATCAAGAGCTTTAGATGTTAGATATCACAGGAAGAGAGCCACTAAGTTCAAATATCACCAACCTCCGTGAGTACACAAAAGAATTAAAACTTAAGAGAGAAATGAACTTGCCTAGAGGCATTTTATTAAAAGTTAAAGTATAGCTTGATGAAACATTTTGTTGAGTTCTTCCACAGTGTAGTAAAGGAATATATAGGGTTGTTGAGCTGTACCCCACTGGCCTAAAAGTCTGTGCTTGCCCAGCTTCAAGACTTAAGAAAGAGTCTGGAGTCAGCAACAGAGCCATCAGTGGTTTAATGGACAGGGAATACTTTTATTCCCTGGCTCATTCTTCTATTTAATAGAATGTTATGGAAGAAAACCCCAAACAAAGGTTAATGATTTTCATTTTTCTATATGCCAGCAATGAACAAGTGGAATCTGAATTTAAAAACATGTCATTTACATTAGCAGCCCTCCAGATGAAATACTTAGGTTTAAATCTAACAAGTTTTGTATAAAATCTATATGAGGAAAACTACAAAGCCCTGAAGAAGGGAATTTTTTAAAAATCTAAATAAATGGAAAAATATTCTATGTTCATGAATACAAAGGCTCAACAATGTCAAAACATCAGTTATTCTCAAAGTGATCTATAGATTCAATCCAATTCCAATCAAAATTCCTGCAAGTTACTTTCTGGATAATGACAAACTGATTTCTAGAGTTTATATGAAAAGGCAAAAGACCTTGAATAGCCAACACAATATTGAAAGAGAACAAAACTGGAATACTAGCACTACTTGACTTCAAGACTTACTATTAAACTACGGTAATTAACACAGTGTGATATTAGTAAAAGAACAAATGGGTTGATGGAACAGAATACAGAGCCCAGCCATAGATTCCCATAAATATAGTCAACTGATCTTTGACAAAGAAGCAACAACAATATAATGGAGCAAAGACTGTGTTTTCCACAAATGGTGCTAAAACAACTAGAAAATGTGTCCAGACACAGAGCTTATACTTTCACAAAAACTAGCTCTAAATGGATCACAGACCAAAATGTAAAATGTGGAACTAAAGATAATATAGGAGAAATTCTAGATGACCTTGAGAATGGGCATAACTTTTAAAATACATCAAAGGTACAACCTGTGAAATAAATAATGAACTAGACTTCATTAAAATTAACACTTCTGGTTTGCAAAAGACATTTTGAAAGAATGAAAAGACAAGCCAGACTATGAAATAATATTGACAAAGACACATATGATAAAGAATGTTACTCAAAATGCACAAGTAACTTTTAAAACTCATTAATAAGAATATAAACAACTTGGCTTAAACATGGGCAAACCCTAAACAGACATTTCACCAAAAAAGATGCATGAATGACAAATAAGCACATGAAAAAGGAACTACACATCATATGTCTTTGAGCTCATTAAAAAAAAGAAGATACCACCACATACCTATTATAATGGCCAATTTCTGGAACACTGGTATCACGAAGTGCTGGTGAAGATATGGAACAAAACATCGTTGGTGGAGATGCAAAATGGTATAGCCACTTTGGAGGACACTTTTGTAGTTTCCTATAAAAGTAAATACACCCTTTACCATATAATCCATTAATTTCACTCTGGTATTTATCCCCCAAAGTTGAAAAATTTATCTTCTCAAAAACCTGCACATGGATGTTTACAGCAACTCTATTCATAAATGCCAACACTTGGAAGCAACCAAGATGTCCTTCAGTAGGCAGGTGGATAAATGAAGTGTGGTATGAAAGACACAAAGGAAACTTAAATGCATATTAGTAAGTGAAAGAAGCTAACCTGAAAGGCCGCATACTGTATGATTATGACATGACATCCTGGAAAAGGCAAAACTATAGAGGCACAGAAAGATCAGTGGCTGTGGGCCAGGGAAGGAACTGACTAGTGCACACATGGTTTTAGGGCAGTGAAAATACTCTTTATAATACTATAATGATATACACACATTATTACCATCTTCCCAAACTGACAGAATGCACAATACTGTGAGCTAAAGCTGAGATAAACTATGAACTTTGGTTCTTATGATATGTCAATGAATGTACTACCCTGGGGGATGTTGATAACTGGGGAGGCTGTGCATGCACGGGCACATGGGATATATAGGAAATCCCTGTATATTTTCCTCAATTTTGTTGTAAACCCTAAATTACTCAAAAACTAAGGCCTTAAGAAAGAAAAAATTTATATTCAAGGAAAATAATATGGTATGTGTCCTTTCAAAAATTTGTGATCTAACTGTAGAAATATATTGTGAAACATGAGACGTTAAATAACAAATATAGAAAATGTGATGTATGATATTTCATGCTTAATGAGTCCAGAAAGAGTTGTGGGTTCAGAACAAGGAAATTTCTGTATGAGATGGATTTGCTCAGGAAGATTTAGTGGAAAAGAAGAGATTGAAGTCGATTATTGAAGGATAGCTTGGTTAAAGAAAAAGGAGAATGAGGAGCCTGGATTAAATGATCAGTGAAATATTGTTTTAACCTACTGTGGACAATATTTATAAGACAGTGTTAGGTTTAAAAATAAATTTGATGAATACTTTGTTGATTTCATGATAAAACACCATTATAAAGGAAGTTCTATATTGAAGCTTGCCTACTCCATTTTAGTTCAACAAGAAAAGACAGGGCATTGATTTAATGTAAACATCATAATATTATTTTCTTGAAATTCAAAAATATCATATAAAGGAAACAAAAAACATAAGTAAAAAATATTTGTAACAGATGGCAATTTCTTGAAAGTACCTGGTTTTACTTACTAATGCTTACAGAAAACCTAGTACATAGAGGACACCCAAAAATTTTTTTCTAGCTTTAAAAACAATTCAACTAATTTAAGTCTCATCTCACATTAAGCATCAGTTCAGTTCAGTTGCTCAGGCATGTCTGACTCTTTCTGATCCCATGTGCTGCAGCACGCCAGGCTTCCCTGTCTATCAGGGAAGCCAGAGTTTACTGAAATTCATGTCCGTTGAGTCAGTGATGCCAACCAACCATCTCATCGTTTGCCATCTCCTTCTCCTCTCGCCTTCAATCTTTCCCAGCATCAGGGTCTTTCCAAATAAGTCACTTCTTTGCAGCAGGTGGCTAAAGCATGGGAGTTTCAGGTTCAGCATCAGTCCTTCCAAAGAACATTCAGGACTGATTTCCTTTAGGATAGACTGGTTGGATCTCCTTGCAGTCTAGAAGTCACACGACTGAGTGACTTCACTTTCACTTTTCACTTTCATGCACTGGAGAAGGAAATGGCAACCCACTCCAGTATTCTTGCCTAGAGAATCCCAGGGATGGGAGCCTGGTGTGCTGCCCATCTATGGGTCACACAGAGTCTGACATGATTGATGTGACTTAGCAGCAGCAGCAGCTCTTTTTATAGTCCAACTCTCACATCCATACATGACTACTGGAAAAACCATAGCTTTGACTAGGAGGACCTTTGTTGGCAAAGTAATGTCTCTGCTTTTGAATATGCTATCTAGGTTGGTCATAACTTTTATTCAAAGGATTAAACATCTTTTAATTTCATGGTTTCAGTCACCATCTGCAGTGATTTTGGAGCCTCCCCCAAAACAAAGTCTATCACTATTTCCACTGTTTCCCCATCTATCTGCCATCAAGTGATGGGACCGGATGCCATGATCTTACTTTTCTGAATGTTGAGCTTTAAGCCAATATTTTCACACTCCTCTTTCACTTTCATCAAGAGGCTCTTTAGTTCTTNTTTCCACTGTTTCCCCATCTATCTGCCATCAAGTGATGGGACCGGATGCCATGATCTTACTTTTCTGAATGTTGAGCTTTAAGCCAATATTTTCACACTCCTCTTTCACTTTCATCAAGAGGCTCTTTAGTTCTTCACTTTCTGCCATAGGGTGGTGTCATCTGAATATCTGAGGTTATTCATATTTCTCCCAGCAATCTTGATTCCACTTTGTGCTTCATCCAGTCTAGCATTTCTCATGATGTACTCTGCACATAAGTTAAAGAAGCAGGGTGACAATATACAGCCTTGATGTACTCCTTTCCCAATGATTTGGAACCAGTCTGTTGTTCCATGTCCAGTTCAAACTGTTGCTTCTTGACCTGCATACAGATTTCTCAGGAGGCAGGTCAGGTGGTCTGGTATTCCCATCTCTTTCAGAATTTTCCAGTTTGTTGTGATCCACACAGTCAAAGGCTTTGGCATAGTCAATAAAGAAGATAGATGTTTTTCTGGAACTCTCTTGCTTTTTCGATGATCCAGCAGATGTTGGCATAGTTTTTTTAAAATTTTGGATGATGATCCTTACATAATAAGTTGATAAATTATGGGCAAAAGAATTAACTTTGAATGCAATAATTTTGTGNATAGATGTTTTTCTGGAACTCTCTTGCTTTTTCGATGATCCAGCAGATGTTGGCATAGTTTTTTTTCTTTTTTAAAATTTTGGATGATGATCCTTACATAATAAGTTGATAAATTATGGGCAAAAGAATTAACTTTGAATGCAATAATTTTGTGTATATAAATGTATAAGCTACAGCATGTTTTGATTATGGAATGGGGCTTCATTTTCTTTTGGACTTAATTATAAATTACAGATAAATTCATTACATATATTGTCATCTCATATTTTAAAACTTCATAAGTTATTTTTTTAAATAATTAGCCAAATGATTTTTTTAATTGACATGACAGTATATTGCTAACAACTTGTTCAATTTAAAAGTTTAGAAATTTATTATTAAAAATCTGAGATAATTCTGCATTAACTCTAATTTATACTGATTTTGACAGTTGTTCAGTAATATGATATGGCAGTAAAATTAATATAAATCACACCTTAATGTTATTTTTAAAAGCCCGAAGCCTATCTTTTGAATAACAGACATTTCTACAAATTGCTCATGCATCATTAAGGCACAGAGCTAAGCACAAAGACTGTGATAAAAGTGTGATGTAAGTCTCAAGTTACATTCACTCATTCACCGACGCAGTCATGTCTCGGTCTTCTAGTTCTGTTAATGCCTTTCACCATTTGGTGACTTTCACATAGGAAGTGATACTTCCTCCCCCCAAATTTCTCTCTGAAACACTCTCCTTTCCGAACACACTATTTCATCTTTTCAGTTCACTTTCCGTAAACCATGCCCTTTTCCCATGTTAAAATTCTACAGCACCTTAGAGGCTGCAAGTCCATGAATCCTACCACCTACTGTCAATTTGCTCCTTCGTCTATTGCCTCCTTGCTGCTGCTAAGTCACTTCAGTCGTGTCTGACTCTGTGCAACCCCACAGATGGCAGCCCACCAGGCTCNGTTTTCTCATCTATTTGCCATGAAGTGATGGGACTGGATGCCATGATCTTCGTTTTCTGAATGTTGAGCTTTAAGCCAACTTTTTCACTCTCCTCTTTAAATATGAGGAATTATGTCAACAGGTAGAGAGATGGTAGAGGACAATTCAAGCAGTCAAAATAGCATAAACCAAGCAGTATATATGGAAAACAGTACTTAACTAATAGGAAAGTCATCCATTTAAGAAAGCCAGAGCAGAGTATCATAGAGGTTAAAAAGACTGGCTCTCGATTTGGAGGTTTGAGTTTCTATCTGGACTGCAACATACTTTGTCATGTATCAATGGACAAGCTGTTGATTAAATTCCAGTATTCAATTCAGTTTAGTTCATGTACGACTCTTTGTGATGCCATGGACTGCAGCACGCCAGGCTTCCCTCTCCGTCACCAACTCCCAGAGCTTACTCAAACTCACATGCATTGAGTTGGTGATGGCATGCAACATCCTCATAGCTTTGACTAGATGGACTTTTTTGGCCAAGTAATGTCTCTGCTTTACAATATGCTGTCTAGGTTGGTGATAGCTTTTCTTCCAAGGATCAAGAGTTTTTTAATTTCAAGACTGCAATCACCATGTGCAGTGATTTTGGAACCCCCAATAGAAAGTTTCTTACTGTTTCCATTGTTTCCCCATCTAGTTGCCATGAAGTGATAAACTTCATTAGTTCCTCTTCACTTTCTGCCATAAGGGTGGTGTCATCTGCATATCTGAGGTTATTGATATTTCTCCCAGTAGTTTTCATTCCAGCTTGTGCTTCATCCAGCCTGGTATTTCTCATGATGTACTTTGCATATAAGTTAAATAAGCAGGGTGACAATAGACAGCCTTGACATACTCCTTTCCTAATTTTGAACCAGTTCCTTATTCCATGTCCAATTCTAACTGTTGCTTCCTGACCTGCATATAGGTTTTTCAAGAGGCAGGTCAGGTGGTCTGGTATTCCCATCTCTTTCAGAATTGTCCACAGTTGATTGTGATCCACACAGTCAAAGNCGGAAAGAAGCAGCTTTCTGAATTTAGACTGGGGTATGTTTTGGAGGTCAAGTTGACAAGGGATATCGATGAACAGGACACACTATATGTGGGAAAATGGAAAGACTCTCGAATTTTTGACTCTAGTAATTAGATGGAGGATTTTGCCATTTATTAGGGGACAAAAGAAGAAAGGAAACATGATTGCCAATATTCTTGCCTGGACCATTTAGTGGATAGTAATAAGCATGACATAGATAAGTAACCCATAAGGAAGGACAGGTTTTCTATGGGGCAGATTGTGTTTATATTTAAACATGTTTTGTTTCAGGTTATCTGTGAATGTCTAGTTTGGGAAATCTAACTCTAACTCTAGGGAAGTTTTGTTTTCAAAGAAAAATTAGGGAAATTAGCTCTAAAAGCAATATTTTTACCCTGATGATATTTATGAAATAACTCTGTGGACATAATAAACTATTATGGAGTTTTTGAACCCATAGTGAGAAAGATTCATATTTAATTAGAATTATCCATACAGTCCTTCAGACTCCTTTCTTATTGAGCTTTTATGAGTATTGATGGTAAGGATTTATATACACCTTGAGTCATTACAACTAATCCATTTTAAGCCATTGACCTTCTGTAATAAATCCTTAACAAAATCCTTTAGATGTTATAGGCTGTAATTTTAAAATCTTGATAAGGAAAGAGGACAAACAGCTAGAATTCTGAATCTTGAATAAAGATGATAGAATTTGGCCTTTCATTTTTTTTTCTTACCGCAAATGTGGAATAAATACTTTGATTTACCATCACTTCAACAGTATGCATTATGACTCAAATTCAGTTACCTCATAGGATAATATCTTTTTCAGTTTTTTTCTTTTCTCTACTCCTTGAGTTAAAGTTGCTACATTATATGTCATTTTGACAATGCTTTGACTCCCTTCTTAGCAGCCAGGTATGAAATCCAGATGTGCTACTGACATTTCCAGTTGGATGTCTAAAAGAATCTCAAGCTTCCCTTGGTCCACACAAGCTCCTGCTTACTCCTTATAGTTAGTACTATCATTTTCTCCCCCATAGGTGCCTCCATTCACTTACTTAATCTTGCTTAAACTCACTCACTGAAGAGCCCTGGCTGACTTCTCATTTCCAACCATCAGCATCTGGAATTCTGGGCTTGAAGACTGTTTCCTCCAACTGAAGAAACTCACTATGAAGCCAAGACTGCTGCAGAATCACCATCCAACCAGGGACTAGGTGAGGATAAATGCCTCCACTCTCTCACTGTCAAAGNCAACCATCAGCATCTGGAATTCTGGGCTTGAAGACTGTTTCCTCCAACTGAAGAAACTCACTATGAAGCCAAGACTGCTGCAGAATCACCATCCAACCAGGGACTAGGTGAGGATAAATGCCTCCACTCTCTCACTGTCAAAGTAGGATATTTCAGAGTCATCTGTAGTGCTCTGTCCTGACGATGCAGGAGACACAAGAGATGCAGGTTCAATCCCTGGGTTGGGAAGGTACCCTGGAGAAGGAATTGGCAATGCACTCCAAAATTCTTGCCTGGGAAACTCCATCAACAGAGGAGCCTGACGAGTTATAGTCTATGAGGCTGCAAAGAGTCGGACATGACTTAGTGACTAAACAACAACAAAATCAAGCTAAACTTCAGACATTCTTTGTTATCATCTGGCTTAATAGAACATCCACAGTGGCAGCCTTCCTTTTCTTATTTCACCTCCATATGCCCCTATTTTTGTTCTTGAAATTTCCCAAATAGACTATTTGCATTCAAATGATTATGAATCAAGGGAGTGCCTATGGAGATGTTTCCCTACAAACCCACTATTCTTGGAGTCTTTTCTGTGTCAGTCAATGACAACTCCAATTCCACCATTTGCTGGGCCAAAGACCAAGGTGTCATTAATTCTCCTTTCTTCATACCTCAAGTCGGCTTAATCAGAAAATCCTGTAGCATCTGTTTTAAACCTATCTAGAATTTGACCAATCATCTCCACCCTTAGTGACTATATCAGCCTGCTTGCACTGCCTTACAAAAGTAGCACAGACTGAGTGACTTAAACGGCAGATATTTACTTTCTTACAGTTGTGGAAGTTGGAGGACTGAGATCAAGATGCAGGTAGGAATATTTTTTTCTGAGGCTTCTCTCTTTGGCTTGCTTTTTACTGTGTCCTCATCTCTATGAACTCACACCACTGTTGCTTTTTGTGTGTCCTTATTTCTTCTTACAAGGACACCAGTCACACTGGTTTAGGGTCCACCCTAACTGTCTCGTTTATAACTTAACTGTCTCTTGGAAGGTCTTATCTCCCAACAGAATCATATTGCGAGATACTGGGGAGCAGGGTTTCAACATATGAATTTTAGAGGGACTCAATTCAGCCTGAAACAGTGACCCAATTTTGCTGGAGACATCATCTTTTTTTGCCTAGGAAAGCAATCTCCTCTTAACTGTCTGCCCTACTTCTGCCCTTTCTTACGGTCAGTTCTCAACACGACAGCCAGAATTTTCCCATTAGCACTCTACTCAGAACTGTCTACCGGCTTTCCATCTGACCTAGAATAAAATTCTATGACAAGCAAAATCTATACTGGCCCAGGTTCTTTCATCTCCTGACATCACATTCTATTATTCCAGTCTGCATTCCAACACTCGTACAGAACACTGACCTCCTTGTTGTTACTTGAGCAATCTTGGCTATTCCCATCTTAGGGTCCTTCCATGTTATTCCCTTAACCTAAAATTATATTCCTGCATTATATGTATGGCTATATAAATTCCTCCTTGCAGGAGATTATTTTACTACTAAACTAAAAACCTATTCTTTCATGCAGCAAATATTTTTTGAACACCTATGTTGCAGGTATGGCTCTAGATGTTGAATTATCAAGACTGAATTAAAAAATATACCAGCCATCAGGAAGCTTTATAACGTAATCAGAGAGACAGAAAATAAAGCAGTTAAATATGTAAAATATATAATATTCAAGAAGATAAATGCTAAGGATAATGAAAACCAGGAAGTGTCAGAGAGGGATTGAGGTCTTTTGTATGATGACCAGAAGTGTGTGTGTAGGGGGTGGGGAGTAATGCTCAAAATTCTTGAAGCCAGGCTTCAGCAATACATGAACCGTGAATTCCCTGATGTTCAAGCTGGTTTTAGAAAAGGCAGAGGAACCAGAGATCAAATTGTCAACATCCTCTGGATCATGGAAAAAACAAGAGAGTTCCAGAAAAACATCTATTTATGCATTATTAACTCTGCCAAAGCCTTCGACTGTGTGGATCACAATAAACTGTGGAAAATTCTGAAAGAGATGGGAATACCAGACCACCTGACTTGCCTCTTGAGAAATCTGTATGCACTTCAGGAAGCAACAGTTAGAACTGGACATGGAACAACAGACTGGTTCCAAATAGGAAAAGGAGTACGTCAAGGCTATATATTGTCATACTGCTTATTTAACTTATATGAAGAGTACATCACAAGAAACACTGGGCTGGAAGAAGCACAATCTGGAATCAAGATTGCCGGGAGAAATATCAGTAACCTCAGATATGTAGATTATACCACCCATATGGCAGAAAGTGAAGAAGAACTAATGAAAGAAGAACTAATGACCCTCTTGATGAAAGTGAAAGAGTAAAGTGAAAAATTTGGCTTAAAGCTCAACATTCAAGAACTAAGATCATGGCATCCAGCCCCATCACTTCATGGCAAATAGATGGGGAAACAATGGAAACAGTGGCTAACTTTATTTTGGGGGGCTTTGAAGTCACTGCAGATGATTACGTGGTGACTGCATGGTGATTGTAGCCATGAAATTTAAAGACGCTTACTCCTTGGAAAGAAAGTTATGACCAACCTAGACAGCATATTAAAAAAGCAGAGACATTACTTTGCCAACAAAGGGCCATCTAGTCAAGGCTACGGTTTTTCTAGTGGTCATGTATGGATGTGAGAGTTGGACTATAAAGAGAGCTGAGTGTCGAAGAATTGATGCTTTTGAACTGTGGTGTTGGAGAAGACTCTTGAGAGTCCCTTGGACTACAAGGAGATCCAACCAGTACATGCTAAAGGATATCAGTCTTAGGTGTTCATTGGAAGGACTGATGTTGAAGCTGAAACTCCAATACTTTGACCACCTGAGGTGAAGAGCTGACTCATGTAATGACCCTGATGCTGGGAAAGATTAAAGGTGGGAGGAGAAAGGGACGATAGAGGATGAGATTACTGGATAGCATCACAGACTCAATGGACATGAGTTTGAGTGAACTCTGGGAGTTTGTGATGTACAGGGAGGCCTGGCATGCTGCAGTCCATAGGGTCACAAAAAGTTGAACATGACTGATCCACTGAACTGAACTGAATCAAGGAAGAGATGAAAGAGAACAGTCCTCTCTCTAAAACAAGCCCTAATATGATGCTTTGAAACTTTCTTCAAAGGCCCATATTGTGTCTTACCTTTGTTCTAGCTGTGCACGATCAATATCCAGTTTATTATAAGAAAAATAGCATAGGGAAAAGCAACCATAGTAAGTTTATGGTATTGCAACAGTTGGAAGGAGTACACATTATGGAAAAGGAACTTTTTAAACTAAGGGCAATTCTATACTTACAAATATAGATTTCTTAATACATGGTTTGCTATCCTAGTGAGAAGTGAGCTTGATTTTCTTTCTGGGCATATGTCTTGTGTGGGGAGAGTGCAGACTGATTAGAGGAAAAAGACTTAAACTCAGGGTATGATTATTCCAGGCCCAATGTTTCCTCACAGGCACATAATAATTGCTGTTAGCAATGTACTTTTCTAAAGTTTAAAGCTATAGCATAAGTAAAATAAATGTTTATGGATATCAGAGTTTACAGCTAGTGAAATTGAAACAAACATTCTTAAATCGCTCCTTAGAGATGCACACAATTAATTGAAGACAGATAATTGCATGTGTAATGGCTTCTTGTACACTAAGTACCTGTTTACAAATCAAATTATTCAATTTGGAGTCTCAAGTGTGTGCTGTCTATGCTCGATTAACCCCTTATGGCTATGCATAAACACCTAGTTTGTGAAGACGTGGCCTTAATAATATCTTTAAGATCATTTAGATTATAATTTAAATTTAAATCTGTGAAGTAAAAATCTATGACCACTTCCTAAGTAAAGAAATGTAACATATCAAGTGTATTCTGAGTCACTTGCTGTTATTGTTTGAGGCTCAGAGGTTTATTTGTAAAACTTGTGTTTAAACAAGCTCTCCTTTCAAGGGACTTCCCCCTGCAAAGAGATAATTAAAACATGCTTTATAAACATCTGAAAGGCAGTTTTCTAAAAACATTTGAGAGCCTTAACCAAGTTTCTTTAAAAAAACTTCTTCTAAGCATGAAAATTAGGTGCCTTAGAATTATTCATGTACTCATTCCTTCATATGAATCACATTGCACACAATATGGAAACAGCCATGGAAATGCACAAAGAGAAAGAAGACGTGATTCCTGCACACAACGCCTGATCGAATGCATCGGATCCATAACATTAATGCTTTAGGAGGGATGGACATGCTGCTGAGCTCAAACCCTGGTGTTACACAGGCCCTAAAACTAGCTCCATAGCTCAGGAAACAAGCAAACAATCTTTATGTCATCATGCTTAGCCTTAGTTTTCTCATCGAGAAAAGCAGGCTAGCCTAGTAACTCGCTCAGGTAGTAATGTGAGAATAGAATGTCTAGCACATTCTAAAAACTCACAGAAAAGCAAAATCTATTGATAAGTTAAGAAAAAAGTTTTTTCTGTTTTTCCATGACTTAATATCTATCATCTTTATAGATGGGTAAAACTAGGTTAAAAAAAAAAAAAGATCATATTGGGTAATTAATGCCACAGGAAAAGTATGATTCTTTTGTAGAGAGGGAATGAAAAGCAGGGTTAAGATTATGATTCATATAGTGAAGCTAGATTGTTCCCTTGAAGGTTATGTGAACATATGGCTAAACAAAGAGCAGAATAAGAGGGTAAGAGGTCAAATTATAGAAAGTGTACAGTGGATAAAAATTAAATTTGCTACTGTTTTCAATATTTGAAGCTGTTTTATAGATTTGAGTTTCAGAACAACAAAAAAAAAACCTTTGACAGGAAAAATATGAAAAACATAGGAATAAACAAATAATTTGAGGTTTTAAAAAAATTTCTATTTTGTATCAGACTTTCCAACTTGAAGAAAAAGTTCAAATCATTCTTTTCTCCAAGTAAAAACAAAGGAAAATCATTATAGAGCATTTGGGATGGAAATAGAGCACACACTATTTTTATATTGTTCTTTAAATAGGTTCTGTTCAATAAAAGAGTTTAGTCTGCTTTTTAGTGGCAGTAAATACAAATAGATATCTCTGGTATTAGTTCCCCCAGGTGTAGGAGACTTGATAGGAGACTGTTAATTTCTTAAACATTACTGTTGTTTTTAGTATTCATTTTGGTGACTGAAAACTGAATGTTTGAATTGGGTTCAGATTGTTAGGAATCTATACTCATTTTATTTGGCTTCTGAAGTATAATTGGATTATATGTGAGACTTACAGGCTCAGGAAAAACAAAACATTTATGTGGTTCATTTTCACTTTTGCTTTTTCTCTCTCTCATTTCTAACCTTTCTTCTCTTCTCCTTTCCTTGTTACCTTCCCCTCTCTCTCCCCCTCCCTCTTTTTTTTATTTGCTTATTTCCAAAGAGGGATAAACAGTGTTTCCTATTTATACTGTTTTCTTAAAAGGAAGAAATGTCTGAAAAAGTTATTTTTCATTACCGACAACTTTTTCCCAAGATGATTTGACTACCCATGTTTAATATCTACAGTAAATTAAGTTCAAATATAAAAGACTGAACCTTTTATTACAAAATGACTGTGGACTGCCTAACTCTAATTGCCTATATCCCTATTTTTGTGGTTAAATAGAAAACATACACTGAAAAATAGCCATACACGCAGTGCATGCTTTGTACTGCTCTTTGGGAATTACACTTCTGATGGTGATTGAACATTTCCAGCGGTGATTCAAGGCATTAGGCTTCTGTGCCCCTTATGCTTCACAGCGTTTTCTGAGCCTAATAGACAGCCTTTTTTCATGTTCAGCAGTCTATCTCTTTCTCGTAAATGCCTTGGTGGTAAGCTCAAGTGTATGCTAAATAGTTAATGCACAAAAAGGATAGGACTGTGACTCCACTGGATGTAAGAGGATTCATGAAAATATTACAAATTGATCAAGTATTCATTATTGGAAAGATGATATTATTTTATAGTAACTATTCAAAACACTAGGTGGTTGGCTCTATTTCTCTCTGAGATGGTGGACCATAAAAGGGAAAAAAAATCTCATTTACTCCATCTGTCTCATTTAGCACCCATTGTATTCCTTTGTAGTATAATTCAAAAATGTTACTTAGAACATAGTGGTAATGGAGAAGAAAAGAGTACATTTGAGAAAACTGAGGCATAAAACTGGCAAATAACTATCTTAAAAATATTGTGAAAGAAAAATATGGATACTTCCAGAAAATTTATATTGGCAGAGCCAACATTTCTTTTAAAATGTGGTTCAGCTTCCTAGAGACAGAAAAATGTGACTTGTTGCCAAAGGTCCTATTAGTAATAAATACGAAAAAATCTGCAGAAGCACAGAATAATGGCAAGTGTCTTCAGTTCTCTGAAACAGCATGGCATCACAAAATCTGACTGCTGCTCTTTTTCTTTTTTTGCTTTCTTAAAGAAAATGTGATACTGGAAATTCCTTATATTTTACCATCAGTTCTGCCAGTGAATATGTAAAGAAACAATATTCCTTGCACTAACATGAAGACAAAATATAATCAAGGTATCTAACCTACAGATGTCATCTTATTTACTAAATGTAATGAATTTTTTTAATATCCTACCAAAATTAAGAAATAAAATCTAACATTTTAAATGTTTAGCTACCACTTATCATTGTGTATCAGAATTTCTTAGTCCTAAGATTTATTTTGTAACATGACAATATTCTGTGTTCATCTTTATTTGTAAGTAATATCTGTTTTAAGTGAAAGTATTTTCAATGCACAAATAATCTTGCATGTGCTCTATGTTTCTACATACAAAATAATATGCTGTAAGGAGTGAGAGCTGGAGATATGTTGACAGAATTAAAGAAGTCCTAATTTTGTATAAGTTCTGAGAAAAGTCCTATCAGGAAAGATTTTCTTTAACTTTAGCGTTCTCAGTAAAGCAATGTATTTACTATCTACCCTTCCAGATCTACAAATACAGTCATATCATTCTAAGCTAAATTTATCAGAAAAAATAAAAAAATAAGGCATTTTGGTTTATTATTTTAGTGAATAAACTTGCTACATGTTAAATGATTTTTCACATATTAGATATACAATAGAAGTCAGTATTAAAATTATAGTATGAAAAGGTAAAAGTTGCATCAAAAAATTATAGTTTAAGCTATGGGAGAGTTTGATGGTTATCATTGTAAACAATAATTATCCTGTTATAATTCAAATAGCTGAAGAACATGAGAATATTTACTCAGCTATTATGAGATATAGCATGTAAAGATTAACTTTAGTGGAACTAAGGTGATCAGTAATTTACTGTTGTTATTATATCTGTGCGCTTCTCTGTGGCTCAGCTGGTAAAGAATGTGCCTGCAATGTAGAAGACCTGGGTTCAATCCCTGGGTTGGAAAGATCCCCCAAAGAAGCAAAAGGCTACTCACTCCAGTATTCTGGCCTGGAGAATTCCATAGACTGTACAGTCCATAGAGTCACAAAGAGTCAGACAGAACTGAACAACTTTCACTTCACATTATGTCTGTAGAATTAAACAACAAAAAATAACATTTTTTCAAAGGAATATATAAATGTTTGTTTTTGGATATACTAATATTGGGACTTCCCTGGTGGCTCAAAGGGTAAAGAATTCGCCTGCAGTGCAAGAGATCTGGGTTCGATCCTGGGGTTGAGAAGATGCCCTGGAGAAGGACACGGCAACTCATTTCCAGTATTCTCGCTGGAAGAATCCCATGGACAGAGGAGCCCGAAGGGCTACAGTCCATGGGGTCACATAGAGTTGGACATGACTGAGCGACTAAGTACTATACTAGTATTGACTTTCTCTAATATTAATTATTGTGATCCACACAGTCAAAAGCTTTGGCATAATCAAGAAAGCAGAAACAGATGTTTTTCTGGAACTCTCTTGCTTTTTCCATGATCCAGCGGATGTTGGCAATTTGATCTCTGGTTCCTCTGCCTTTTCTAAAACCNAGTTTATTGTGATCCACACAGTCAAAGGCTTTGGCATAGTCAATAAAGCAGAAATAGATGTTTTTCTGGAACTCTCTTGCTTTTTCCATGATCCAGCGGATGTTGGCAATTTGATCTCTGGTTCCTCTGCCTTTTCTAAAACCAGCTTGAACATCTGGAAGTTCACGGTTCATGTATTGCTGAAGCCTGGCTTGGAGAATTTTGAGCATTACTTTACTAGCGTGTGAGATGAGTGCAATTGTTAGGTAGTCTGAGCATTCTTTGGCATTGCCTTTCTTTGGAATTGGAATGAAAACGGACCTTTTCCAGTCCTGTGGCCACTGCTGAGTTTTCCAAATTTGCTGACATATTGAGTGCAGCACTTTCATAGCATCATCTTTCAGGATTTGAAAGAGCTCGACTTTAATTCCATCACCTCCACTAGCTTTGTTCATAGTGATGCTTTCTAAGGCCCACTTGATTTCACATTCCAAGATGTCTAGCTCTAGATTAGTGATCACATCATCATGATTATCTGAGTCGTGAAGATCTTTTTTGTATAGTTCTTCTGTGTATTCTTGCCACCTCTTAGTATCTTCTGCTTCTGTTAGGTCCATACCATTTCTGTCCTTTATCGAGCCCATCTTTGCATGAAATGTTCCCTTGGTATCTCTGAGTGCCAGATAGTTGTGTGAATCTCATGAGCCAGTGACTAACTCCACACTAATGATCACACATAGGCTCTTACCAGGGGGCAAACTGTTGAAGGCAGGAGAAGCCTAGGTGGTCAGGGGTGTGTGGTACTCCTACTGTGTACAGTACAGGGAGAGTGCAGCAGGGCGTGACGGCGCGCGCAGAGGCTTCTGGGACGGACGCTCGTTCATTTAGTGCCTTGGTGACGGCGCGCGCAGAGGCTTCTGGGACGGACGCTCGTTCGTTCTGTGCCTTGTTGACGGCGCGCAGAGGCTTCTGGGAGGGACGCTCGTTCGTTCTGTGCCTTGGTGACGGCGCGCGCAGAGGCTTCTGGGAGGGACGCTCGTTCGTTCTGTGCTTTGATGACGGCGCGCACAGAGGATTTTGGGAGGGGCGTTCGTTCATCCTGTGTCTTGCAGGCTAGGCGGTGTTTGAATATATGGAGAGAATGGGGAGGATGTTCTGTTCTAGGAGATTAGCGTGAAGTTGTGGAGGACGGCAGAAAGGGGTTTGGATAAAGTGGATTAAGCGGTGATTGTTAAAGTGAAACTGGCTCATTCGTGTCCGGCTATTTATGGCCCCACAGACTATACAGTCCATGGAATTCTCCAGGCCAGAATACTGGAGTGGGTAGCCTTTCCCTTCTCCAGGGGATCTTCCCAACCCAGGGATGGATCCCAGGTCTCCCGCATTGCAGGCAGATTCTTTACCAGCTGAGCCACAAGGGAAGCCCCAGAATACCAGAATGGATAGCCTTTCCCTTCTCCAGGGGATCTTCCCGACCCAGGAATCGAATAAGGCTCTCCTGCATTGCAGGCGGAGCTGTGATCCTGGAAGGCTTTAAGTAAGTTCAGCGGTCATGCTAAAGCTGGAACTCCAATACTTTGGCCACCTGGTGCGAAGAGTTGACTCATTGGAAAAGACTCTGATGCTGGGAGGGATTGGGGGCAGAGGGGGAAGGGGACGACAGAGGATGAGATGGCTGGATGGCATCGTCGACTCGATGAACATGAGTTTGGGTAAACTCCGGGAGTTGGTGATGGACAGCGAGGCCGGGTGTGCTGCAGTTAATTCATGGGGTCGCAAAGAGTTGGACATGACTGAGCGACTGAACTGAACTGAAGTCACCGCCACTGAAAGTGTATATCTTGAGAAGCTTTATATAACCCCTATCAACTTGACTGATGACCTCTGTCTTTGGTGGGGGGTCCCCACTGTACCTTACAGTCTGTCTCTGTCATTGAATTAGTGATTCTGAAAGGCTCAAGTTTATGAAAGGTTTTTCTTTGGGTAAATGTTACTGAGATCATACCTGGTTACCTTGATTGGAATCTGGTTGTTTTGGCAATTCCAAATTCATAAATTTACTTATTCAGAGTGGGTTATTACCTCTACAGACAGTTTGATTTTAACCATTTTATAGTGTAATAGTAATGGTGTTACTGAGTCCCAAGCTCACTCCGCTCGCTGCACGACAGGCCAATGGAGAGGAGGTGTTAAAGCAAAGAGGATACTTTAATCAGAGAGCAGCTGACTGAGAAGATAGCACGCTAGCGCATCAAAATAACCATCTTATTGGGGTTTGGATGTCAGGTTCTTTTATCGATCAGAGGGACAGAAGCAATGAGGAATTAAAGTAGGAAGGCAGAGAGGGAGAGGCAGGGGGAGGTAAAGTCAAAGGGCCTTCAGTCTTGCAAAACATCTCCAGAGAATGGCCTGCCTTTGAAAAGGGTGTGTTAATCTCTTCTATTCACAGGTTGGTAGGGACAAGCTGTCTCTGAGCTGAACAAAGGCTAAAACTTTAGTTTACAGTCAAGCAGAGGGGCAGGATCCTCCAGGCGAGGCATTAAGTATGATTATAGTAATAAAAGGAGCCAAAAGCAAGTTGAAGAAACAGTTTCCAGCAAAGTCAGAATTGAATTGCCTTCCTCCCTGCATCAATAGGGCGTGGCCCAGTGCAGATCTAAGAATCACGTTGCTATGTGACTTTAACCTCCTCCCCACCCCGCCCCTTACCAGGTAACACTTAAGTATACATGCTGCTCAGTCATGTCCTACTCTTTGCGACCCCATGGACAGTATCCCGCCAGGCTCTTCTGTTCATGGGATTCTCCAGGCTAGAATCCTGTATCGGGTTGCCATTTCCTTCTCCAGAGGATCTTCCCGACCCAGGGATCGAACCTGCATGTCCTATGCCTCCTGCACTGGCAGACAGATTCTTTACCACTGAGCCACCTGGGAAGCCCCAGCTATTTTAATGTTCGGTCTTAAAATTTAGGTTTTTGTGACATCTTGCTCTCATTGTCGTGTGCTGAGTGCAGAAGAAGATATAAAAATTAAATCCGATTTAGCAAAGCATTTAACAGATTAGTTTTACTTAAAAGGGAATTACAGTTCAGCAGCTATGTATGTGTCATTAATATTATTTACAGCGCGTGCGTGTTACTCCCTTGGTGTTTATTTCAAGAACTCATTTTTATTTACGGATTTGAATTTTAAAGAGACATTTTATAATTAGTCGTTCCTGCTGATTTTCTCAGCATGGGTGTTTTAGGAGGTGGAATTGCTGCTTCTGCTGTGCAGGGTCTTGTGGTAACGTGTGTGTGGTTCCTCCTGAGTGATGTGTGTCTAGTCACCATGCTTTTNTTACGGATTTGAATTTTAAAGAGACATTTTATAATTAGTCGTTCCTGCTGATTTTCTCAGCATGGGTGTTTTAGGAGGTGGAATTGCTGCTTCTGCTGTGCAGGGTCTTGTGGTAACGTGTGTGTGGTTCCTCCTGAGTGATGTGCGTCTAGTCACCATGCTTTTCTTGCGGGGAGTGACGTGAAATGAAATCTCTGTCATTTCCCCCCTCCCCTCCAACATCTTCTAATTGGGGTTCAGTTCAGTTCAGTCGCTCAGTCGTGTCTGACTCTTTGCGACCCCATGAATCACAGCACGCCAGGCCTCCCTGTCCATCACCAACTCCCGGAGTTCACTCAGACTCAACGTCCATCGAGTTGGTGATGCCATCCAGCCATCTCATCCTCTGTTGTCCCCTTCTCCTCCTGCCCCCTTGGTGTTAGGTCCTCTTGGTGCATTGAAATTTGAATAACGTGAATTAAAAGGAAAATTTCTTAGGTGAGTGAGGTCTGTGAGTGCCTAACAGGAAGGGGGGTTCTTAACTTCAGAAGGTCTGTAAGCCCCCAGACATTTAATGCAAAGTTTGTATAAGTATTTATCTGGATGTTTTATTGGGAGAGGAGCCATACCTTTCTCAAAGAGATCCATAATGCCAAAAAAGTTAAGAACCACTTCTCTGAGGATTATATTTTCCTAGTCCTACAGATTCAACTATCATCCTGAATCAATGACATTAAGGGGGTGTTTCTCAGAATTTATAGTCATTATTGTTTTTGCAAGAAGTACCTCTCCTGGAAAAGTCAAAGGGATTGACTTAACACTTTTAGTTTCTCCGTTAAATTGATATATTTACTATACANCCTACAGATTCAACTATTATCCTGAATCAATGACATTAAGGGGGTGTTTCTCAGAATTTATAGTCATTATTGTTTTTGCAAGAAGTACCTCTCCTGGAAAAGTCAAAGAGATTGACTTAACACTTTTAGTTTCTCCATTAAATTGATATATTTACTATACAGAGACTACCTGGTATAATCTTTATAAATGTGGGATTTGATGAAAATTATTTTAGGTCCATATATCCATGAATTGCCTTGTAAATTAACATCATCATCCTATTAAAGAATAAATGAATGTCTTTTAACTTCTGAACATGACAGTACTTACCTAGTCTGTGAAGATACAGCATAAGTAGATGGGGAAGACAGTGTGAAATCAGGAATGTTTTATTGTTGTTCAGTTGCTGAGTCATGTCTCATTCTTTGTGACCCCATGGACTGCAGCACGCCAGGCTTTCCTGTCCTTCCCTGTCTCCTGGAGTTAGCTTAAGCTCATGTCCAGTGAGTTGGTGATGCCATCCAACCATCTCATCCTCTTTATCCCCCTTCTCCTCCTGCCTTCAGTCTTTTCCAGGGTCAGGGTCTTTTCCAATGTGTCAACTCTTCCCATCAGGTGGCCAAAGTACTGGAGCTCCAGCTTCATTATCAGTCCTTCCAATGAATATTCAGGGTTGATTTCCTTGAAGATTGACTGGTTTGATCTCCTTGCTGTCCAAGGGACTCTCAAGAGTCTTCTCCAGCATCACAGTTTGAAAGCGTCAATGTATGAGGACCCAAAGAAAAGAAGCAATACCTGCTCTAAGAATAGATGGGAGGGAGTGGTCACTGTGAGTTGGGTCAAGACTAAGGACTTCAGTGAGAAGGGGGATTTGAGTGGGGACATAACAGGTGGTCAGAGAGAGTCTGGGGAGGAGGGAATAACTGGTTGAAACAAAGTCCGCTGTGATTTTGCCCTTTGGGGGGACACCGAGTTGACCAACGGAGAGGCAGCAGTAGGTCGTGGCTCCTTTCCTGGCTTCTGGTCCTGGCTGGAAGCTGCTTCACACCTCTGTTCTCAGTGTTTTAATTTATAAAACTGTACTTGTCTTATAGCATTCTTAGTTTTACTTGCTATGTGTTTGTTATGGGTCTTCCCTAGTGGCTCAGCGGTAAAGAATCCACTTGCAATGAGGAGACGTGGGCTTGATCCCTGGGTCAGAAAGATCTCCTGGCGAGGGAAACGGCAACTCACTCAAGTATTCTTGCCTGGGAAATCCCATGGACAGAGGAGCCTAGCAGGCTACAGTTCATGGGGTCACAAAGAGTCAGACACAACGTAGTGACTGAACAACAACAGCAATGTGTTTATTTTAAAAGAAAAAATCTGAGACATAGAGCCATCAAGATGGCAGTATGGGGATAAGATGAGGGTAGTTAGTGGCCAGGTTGCTAAGGGTCTTGAGTGACAAGGTTTATAAAGCAGGAATTGGTAACCTATGGCCCTTGGCCAAATCCTGCTCATTTCTTATCTTTGTATTAATAGAAGATGTTTTATTGAGACACAGCCATGGGTTAATTTACGATCGTCTCTGATTCTTTTTGCTATAATGGCTGAATAGAGTATTTGCATCTAGACTGTATGGCCCATGGAGCTAAAAAATATTTGCTGTTCGGTCCTTGACAGAAAAAGTCTACCAATTCCTGAGTTAAAGAATTGCAGCTTTAGTTTAGTTGCATTGGGGATTCATTTAAAATTTGTTTTGTTTGGGGGAAGAATTAGGTATATAGAGGACAGTAGTAACAACAGTGCCATTGGGAAAGGAGTGTGTTAGGAGGATTAATCCGGTGAATTGCTCAAAGTGCATTAGACGGTATGAATTCGTGTTGAGGAGGGTAGGCTGTTTAGGATCAGGAGTTAACTCCTGAAGCACCCTGCAGAAGAGATGGTATCTGTTGTAGGAAGAGATAGTAATAAGAATGGAGGGGTAGTTGCATGAGACTGTAAGAAAATAATAGTCTTGGGGATGAAAGATACGGCAGGGACGAGGGAATATAGGAGGGTCTGAAGTACGGCACTAAAGTGACTGGAGGGGAAATGGTGGAAAGGAGAGAGAAAGGAATTCTCTCCCTGGAGCTAGTTTTATAGGGACTTTCACTGGTTTCGGCATGCTGGGTGTGTAACAGGGGCCATGTGTCAGGTAGTTAGAAGTTATCGACTCTGCTTTTTTCTGCTTCTCTGCTGCTGCTGCTGCTAAGTCGCTTCAGTCCTGTCTGACTCTCTGCGACCCCATAGATGGCAGCCCACCAGGCTCCCCCGTCCCTGGGATTCTCTGGACAGACCCAGTTTCCTGATAACGGTAGGCTCAGTTCAGAGAGTAGGCTGCCCTTGATTGCTCACACGCCTTGCAGGTTCCTGAGAAAGAGAGAATCTGTCTGCTTAGTCCAGGCTCCTTCTTCCTGGCAGTGCCTTCCAGGAGTGATGGCGGTAGGTGAGGTGGTGTGGGTGTGTAGCACGTGGCTTGTGAATGGCAGGGCCTTGATCCCGTCTGTGAAGGGCGGGGCAGTTCCCGAGGGCTCTCTAGAGCCTGTTGGACAAAACTCTGAATCTTCCCTCCCACTCAGCCTGAGACACCCATCCTTTCTGGACTCCTGAGACCTCCACCGAGGCGAGCTAATCAGACTGTGTGGGACCTGCTTCTAGCTGTGGGTACGTGGCACGTTTTTCTCATTATGTTTTCATTATCATAAGGTGCGTGATCTTTTTGCCAGCACAAATGGGAATGTAGCCTTGTTGACACCTTCTACTCGGTAAGATTTACTTTGTTTGGCTTTCTCCACGCTGTAGTTAAAGGATACAAACTGGTCTAGAGTTTGTTTTTTCTCCTTGTTCTGTCATCCCAGTCTGGCTCTAGACCTTCGCCTCGTGGTCTGGCCTGGCTGATGGCATTTTTCTTCTCAGTTCCTGACGTCTCTTCCTTTTCCTGTGTGTGTGCACATGTGCTCAGTCGTGTCCAGCTCTTTGCGACCCCATTAACTGTAGCCGGCCAGGCTCCTCTGTCCATGGAATATTCCAGGCAAAAATACTGGAGTGAGTTGCCATTTCCTTCTCCAGGGGATCTTCCCAAACCAGGGATTGAACCCAGGTCTCCTGTGTCTCCTGCTTTACCACTGCACAACCTGAGAAGCCCCCTTTTCCTGCCTGGTGGTCTGCATATGATGAGCATTTTCGCTCAGCGGAAGTGTGAGCTGGACTGGGCTCAGGTGGATGCCAGATCTGGACACCGTCTTGTAATTTTCAGGTAACTTTTCCAGGCAGCCTTCTCAGTGTAACCTTACAGCACCCCTTGAAGTAAACATCTTGTTTGTCTACAGTAATTAATTGTTCAAGTCATGTTCAAAATTAACTGCAAATTTTTATTTTCTTGAGTACAAAAGGCTGGAAAACTTGACTTGTAACGAGATATGTTAAAGTAATAGGTGAAAACTGAGGCTCAGGAAAGCAGAATTCCTTGTCCAAACATGGTGAGCAGTATCTCTTAGTGAAAGAAAAAAAAAGAAATAGGAAATAAGTAGAGGAGTTTCCAGGAGAGAGAATTACAGTCCTAGGTTGNCTTAGGCTCAAGGTGGTCAGAGCTCTATAGGAAGTGGAGGCTGGGCTTGAGGGGGTGGAGCAGGAGCCGTGAGCTTCTCCCAGCATGAGGAAGTCTCCTTCCTGGTCGGGAGCATAGCCCAGTCTGTGGGCTTGGAGCAATACTTCTGAGGTGACTCCACTTCCTCCCCTGGTATGTATGCCCCCTTAGTCACAGGTGGGCTCAGAGCCCTTGGAGCTGCACTTCTGTGGAGGTTTTGCTTTTCCCAAGTGCACAGACCCCAGAGAACTGGTGGTCTCTAAATTGGGGGGAGCAGTGCAGAGCATGAGGGGCTGGAGTGGGAGTCCAGTGTGGGCAGGGGAATGCACTGGGGTGGTCCTGGCAAGCTGGCCAAGTACAGGGGCATTTTTAATCACCTGCCCCTGTGCTGGGACTAGAGGCAAGTGAGTGTGTGTACAAACTTCTAAAGTGCAGTCTCAGTTTCCTACAGTTTTCCAGTATGACATACCGGATTTCAAACCAGCTAAGGGGCTCAATGTCCTGGTGTCAGGGTCCAGGGTTGCTGCACCTAATGAGGCATGAATTCTTTGTTTGTTAGGGAGGATTCTGTGATAAAGCCTTTTTCTTCTGAGTCACNGTTTTCCAGTATGACATACCGGATTTCAAACCAGCTAAGGGGCTCAACGTCCTGGTGTCAGGGTCCAGGGTTGCTGCACCTAATGAGGCATGAACTCTTTGTTTGTTAGGGAGGATTCTGTGATAAAGCCTTTTTCTTCTGAGTCACTTGTTAGGGCTGTGGGTCCTGACCAGAATTGCTTCTCATTCCCCCACCCCTACCAGATTCTGTGTGGTTCTTTCTTTACAGGTTTGCTTGTAGATGAGACATTTTGCTAGTTTTCTGGTCATTCTCTGAAAGAGTTGCTCTCTATACACACCTGTCATTTTGATGTATTCCTGGGGGGGGAGGGTGAGCTCAGGGTCTCTCTTATCTGACATCTTGACCCTACCTCAGTTCAGTTCAGTTCATTTCAGTCACTCAGTCGTGTTTGACTCTTTAAGACCCCATGAACTTCAGCATGCCAGGCCTCCCTGTCCATCACCAACTCCCNATGCTTTTGAACTGTGGTGTTGAGAAGACTCTTGAGAGTCCCTTGGACTGCAAGGAGATCCAATCAGTCCATTCTAAAGGAGATCAGCCCTGGGTGTTCTTTGGAAGTACTGAAACTCCAGTACTTTGGCCACCTCATGTGAAGAGTTGACTCATTGGAAAAGACTCTGATGCTGGGAGGGATTGGGGGCAGGGGAAAAAGGGGACAACAGAGGATGAGATGGCCGGATGGCATCACGGACTTGATGGACGTGAGTCTGAGTGAACTCCGGGAGATGGTGATGGACAGGGAGACCTGGCGTGCTGTGATTCATGGGGTTGCAAAGAGTGGGACAAGACTGAGTGACTGAACTGAACTGAATATTAAGTAAGAAGTTTAACGATTTTTTCGTTTTTGCAGTTGTCTTTTTTTATTGAAGTATATTTGACTTACATTATTGTATTCGTTTTACAACATGGTGATTTAATCTTTTTTGGATTATAATTCATATAGTTATTATGAAATATTTACTATGCTCCCTCTGCTTAACACTACATTCCCATAGCTTATTTTGTACCTGATAGTTTGCATCTATTAGTCCCCTGCAGCGAACGTGCCCCTCTCCTCACTTTTCTTCCCACTGATAACCACCAGCTTGCTTTTTCACCTCTGAGTCTGTTTCTGTTTTGTTACATTCATTACTTTATTTTTTAGATTCCATATAGAAGTTAAGATATACAGTGTATCTCTTTCTCTTTCTAACTTATTTCATGGAGCATAAAACTCTCCGGGTCCATCCACATTTCTGCAAATGGCAAAATTCCATTCCTTTCTTAGGACGGAATAACGTTCTACTGTGTGTATATATATACAGAACACCTTCTTATTCACTTATCTATTGATGGACACTTAGACTGCTTCTATCTCTTGGTTATTATAGACAATGTTGCTATGAATACTGGGGTGCATGTATATTTTCAACTTAAGGTACGTACTCAGGATTTAAAGTGCTGGCTTATAAAATAGTTCTATTTTAAACCCGTTTATACTTCCACCAAATGTAAACTAGAGTCTCTTTTCTCCAGATCCTCCCCAACACTTGTTAGTTCTTTTCTTTTAGACACTAGCCATTCTGACATCTGGGAGGTGAAATCTCACTCTGGTTTTGTTTTGCATTTCCCTGATGATCAGTAACGTTGACCATCTTATCATGTGCTTGTTAGCCATCTGCATGCTTCTTCAGAAAAATGTCTGTTCAGGTCCTCTGCCCATTTTTGAAAAAAAAATTTTTTTAATTGAATTGTATGCTTTATTTCTATTTCTTTGCTTCTATTTCTGTGCTCTTCTATTACTTCCTCAAGTTCTGTTAGCATTTTTATTACTATAGCTTTGAACTCTTTGTCAGGTAAATTATCGACCTCAGTTTCATCAGGGGTTTTGAATGTGGCTTTATCTTTCTTTATTAGAAACATACTCCTCTGTCATCTCAAATCATTTGACTCTGTTTACTTCAATGAGATTAGGGAAAACAGTTATGTATCCCCAAGTCCTTCTGTGGGAGCGTCCCTATGCAGCTGATGTATGCCTAGTGACTTTGGTGGACAGCTGGGTCTGCAGTGAGCACAGGCTGTCTCTAGGGACTGCTATCAGCTACCACTGATGGGATCCAGAGTGGAGTCACAAGGGTGAGCCCCAGAGCCAGCTGTGAGCTGAGATTTCCCTTAGGCTCAAGGTGGTCAGAGCTCTATAGGAAGTGGAGGCTGGGCTTGAGGGGGTGGAGCAGGAGCCGTGAGCTTCTCCCAGCATGAGGAAGTCTCCTTCCTGGTCGGGAGCATAGCCCAGTCTGTGGGCTTGGAGCAATACTTCTGAGGTGACTCCACTTCCTCCCCTGGTATGTATGCCCCCTTAGTCACAGGTGGGCTCAGAGCCCTTGGAGCTGCACTTCTGTGGAGGTTTTGCTTTTCCCAAGTGCACAGACCCCAGAGAACTGGTGGTCTCTAAATTGGGGGGAGCAGTGCAGAGCATGAGGGGCTGGAGTGGGAGTCCAGTGTGGGCAGGGGAATGCACTGGGGTGGTCCTGGCAAGCTGGCCAAGTACAGGGGCATTTTTAATCACCTGCCCCTGTGCTGGGACTAGAGGCAAGTGAGTGTGTGTACAAACTTCTAAAGTGCAGTCTCAGTTTCCTACAGTTTTCCAGTATGACATACCGGATTTCAAACCAGCTAAGGGGCTCAACGTCCTGGTGTCAGGGTCCAGGGTTGCTGCACCTAATGAGGCATGAATTCTTTGTTTGTTAGGGAGGATTCTGTGATAAAGCCTTTTTCTTCTGAGTCACTTGTTAGGGCTGTGGGTCCTGACCAGAATTGCTTCTCATTCCCCCACCCCTACCAGATTCTGTGTGGTTCTTTCTTTACAGGTTTGCTTGTAGATGAGACATTTTGCTAGTTTTCTGGTCATTCTCTGAAAGAGTTGCTCTCTATACACACCTGTCATTTTGATGTATTCCTGGGGGGGGAGGGTGAGCTCAGGGTCTCTCTTATCTGACATCTTGACCCTACCTCAGTTCAGTTCAGTTCATTTCAGTCACTCAGTCGTGTTTGACTCTTTAAGACCCCATGAACTTCAGCATGCCAGGCCTCCCTGTCCATCACCAACTCCC
>SJYV01021426.1:141380-153280 GCA_006410875.1 Neotragus pygmaeus | reverse complement strand
ATTTTGCCTTAGACCCCAAACTGGTTATGAAAATAAAAGCAGTATTCACCAACCCTGAATATTCACTGGAAGGACTGATGCTGAAGCTGATGCTCCAATACTTTGCTCATCTGATGTGAAGAACTAACTCATTGGAAAGACCCTGATGCTAGGAATGACTGAAGATAGGAGGAGAAGAGCATGGCAGAGGATGAGATGGTTGGATGGCATCACCTACTCTATGGACGTGAATTTGAGCAAACTCCAGGAGATAGTGAAGGGCAGGGAAGCCTGGCATGCTACAGTCTATGGGTTTTCAGAGTCAAACTTAGCAACTGAACAGCAACAATTCACCAATCGGTGATTTAAGTAATGATTCTGCTTTTCTCTTTCTATTTTAGGGTCTTTAGCCATGATTTGTAGAGCAAAGAATGCTGAGGATTTTTAGGAGAGAAATATGCTTCATGCCTAATGATGAAAAATTCAATGAGGTGGGCCTGTAAGATGAAAATATTTTGAGAAAAGTAATAGTGTTATCTTGTTCCCTGACTGTACCTAATGGGTTTACAGTGAATATACTCTTCTGTATTAATATATTCTCTCCAAGTCATTCTTACTCTATTCTGCCAACATAAAAGTGCCACCATTTTAAATATCACTTCCTTCATACAAATTTTTTACCTTTTAGTTTATAACATCTAGAAAACAACATAATTCTTTAACATATCAATAAATATTTTTTGAAGATGAATAACTCTCTCTTATTTATTTTCCAGAGAAAATGCAGAGGTTAATTGCATTCTAAAATATTTCTATGAGTCATGAAACAACATAATAACACTGAAGCCTTAAGTGTATGAATAAAATGAATATAATATCTTTAAAGTATCTTTAAGGTATGACCTCTTCATCACCAACCATTATTTATCAAAAGCAACAGTGATGGGTGAACAAGTGTATAAAAAACAAAGTGTGAAAATGATTTCTGAGAAATACTCTGCAAACATGTTAGAAACAGAGGTGTAGAGATCAAAGTATAAGCCTGTTTTTAATTGGAAGAAAAATATTGACAATATTATAAGAGTAGCTAGCTAGCTAATTTATGCTCTTCAGAATCTGAGACAGATCAGAGGAAAGTATTAGGAGCAAGAATTCTCTGTCCATAGATTCTCTAAGGAAGTGATTCCCANCTGTTTTTAATTGGAAGAAAAATATTGACAATATTATAAGAGTAGCTAGCTAGCTAATTTATGCTCTTCAGAATCTGAGACAGATCAGAGGAAAGTATTAGGAGCAAGAATTCTCTGTCCATAGATTCTCTAAGGAAGTGATTCCCAACCTTTTTGACATCAGGGACCAGTTTTGGGGAAGAAAACTTTTCCATGGATGGGGTGGAGAGGGTCGGAACCTGGGGGGTGGGGTTTCAGGATGATTCAGCTGAACAGTGGGAAGCTGTAAATAAGTACAAATCTTCTTTTGCCCTCTGCTCACTTCCTGCTGTGTGGCCCAGTTCCTAACAGGCCACAGGATTTTAGTACCCCTATTCAAGAGGGTACAAAGAAACATTTAAAATTTGTATGTGTGCATTATTAGATTTGTTATTTTATTTCCACTCTGGGTTTTCAGAATTTTTCACTTATCATTACATTCTAATTCACTGTTTCTTATATTTGAAAAAAATATACTTATCACTTTTAATGGAATAATATCATGAATCCATAGTACTGACATAAAATACTTAAATTACAATGGTACTTACAATAGTATTTAAAATGGTAGAAAAATAAAATTAGATGTAAGACCTTTATGCTTATAGCTCTTACAAATTATAATGTCAAACCATTTTATAAATTAAAGATAAACTATAAAAACAATAGAATTCAAATTAACAATGTAAATTTTATTTGACAAATAAATGTTTTACTAAAATTGCCTTTCAAGATGTGAATAGTAGCTTTTAGGCACTGGCTCATCCAAACTGTACTAAAATTTTCAACTTCGAACTATACTAAGATTTTTATATGTAGAGCAGTGACACCATTTATTGTTCTCTTGAAGTGAATTGTGTTACTGTGTCCACTTGTTTGTCCCCCCTCATAAGCTTGTGTCATAGTGGTATTATTGCCAACTCAATCACATAATAAATACAAATGTAGTCTCTTAAATACAGTGATATTTGGTATTTGGCATGTAGATGACCCAATATATAATATAAATCTATTTTTTAGGGATTTTTAAAAAATTGAATACCCAAGGATATCCAAAATATGCTTGGAAAACTTCAGAGAGCCTCAGAACTCAGTGGAAGAATATCAAATCAGTTATAAACAAACTATTGAAAAACATATTTTAAGACACTTCCACCTATCAGACTAAATATGCATCACAGAAAATAGACAATGTCACAAAAAATAAAACAAACTATAAAAACAAACAAAAGTCTCCAAACAAAGAAATGTAGTGCAGCGAGGGGGAGTTTGAAAGAATGAGAAATCAGAGTGCCTAAAAATGAAAGCCATGAAACTGCAGATACAACACAGATCCTTTTATTTTCTTCCCTTGGAGAAAGGGAAATAAAAGGTACTGTTCATTTCAGGGATAAGGCTGGAAGGAAGATGGAGTCAGATTTGAAGGTGGGCTATGGTTTGGACCTAATGCAGAGTGACTAGAGCTCAAAGAAGAGTGCTTTAGTCAGTTCAGAACCTAAGACAAAGTGGGAAGAAAATGTTCAAAATGTTCAAAATTATTTTGGGGAGATTCAGTTTTGTCTAGCAGTCAAGTCTTTGTCTTTGATATGAATTGACTTCTATCTAAACTTGGGATGATTTTCATTCTTTATTTTCATATTTTTAGTACCACAAAGCAGAATTTCCCTATTTTTGCCAACAGAAAAACAGCTGCCCTGCAGGAGAGAAGGAAGGACCTTAACTATATGATCTTACTGCAGAGAAGTAGGACTATAGCAGAAATAGAGCCTTCCTCGTGTTCTGCAGGAGAGATACCTCTCTAATAGCCCATGTTAGTGCTTTTCTTCTGTGGCTACTGAAATGCTAATTCAGTTGTGGTTTAACACAAAAGGTTTGTAGTAACATCAGCATATATTTCAACTGAAATCTTTTTATGACTTCTCCAAGTGTGAATATTAGGTTGATGTTTGAATTGATATTGCAATTTAAGACAAATTCAATTGTCATACATTTCACTGGACAACTCTATTCCCAAACTGCATTTAAATTGAAGTAAAATGTAAAGTAATAATAAAAACTTGTGAAATATTTATTTGTCTTATATTTGCTATGCGCAAACTTCTAAAAATAGATTATTTACCTGTTTCAATAAATTTCCTGTTTATGAAACTAAAAGCAATAACCAAAATAATAGGATGTAATTATCATACTTGTGTTTCCTCCCTATGTGTTTGCTTTAATATATTTAACATAGATGTAATCTATGTCCTTCGAATTTTCCTGATTCTCATGAAAAATAATCACCAGTAGCTTTCGTTTCATTCTACAGTATATCAACCATAACTACAACTAACTTCTACCACTGAATTCACTATAAAAAATTAGATTAAAAGAGAAACCATGAAATATTGAAGAGCAAAACAAATACAATATATAACCACTCAGATACCATTATTGTTAACGTTTTTACTTATGCTTTTTAGAATTTCATTTTCCTAAAGATATGTGTATATATCTATTGTTGTTTAGTTGCTAAGTCATGTTTGACTCTTTAGCGACTCCATGTTCTGTAGACCACCAGGATCCTCTGTCCATGGGATTTCATAGGCAAGAATACCAGAGTAGGTTGTCATTTCATTCTCCAGGGAATCTTCCCAACCCAGGGATTGAACCTGTGTCTCCTGCTTGGCAGGTGAGTTCTTTACCACTGAGCCACCTGGGAAGCCCATGTGTATTATATGCATGCTGCTGCTGCTGCTGCTGCTGCTAAGTCGCTTCAGTCGTGTCCAACTCTGTGCGACTCCATAGATGGCAGCCCACCAGATTCCCCCGTCCCTGGGATTCTCCAGGCAAGAACACTGGAGTGGGTTGCCATTTTCATACTTTAAAAAAAAAAAAAAAATCACTAGTTTTCCTAAAATACTCCCTGGACTCTCACTGATTCATGTTCATGGTATCCTTTTGAAAGCACCCATGATGCTCTACCTGAGAGCTTTTTTCTTCCCCAGGGAACAGTTCTTAGCTAATAATAATTGGAATTAAAAGATGAAGAGCTCAGCATTCTTGAAATTCAGGTGCAGTATCTTTAAGATATTGTGGTGGCTCCCTCCCGTGAGATGCAGAACTCTTCTAAAGAACACAGCCTGGAGAACTTGCCATTAGTCTGACAGAGCTCAGTGAGTCTCTTCTCACTCAGTCTTCTTTCTTCCTCTGCACTGTGGTCCAAGAGCTCTTCCTTCTAATTCCTCCTACTCCCCTTTATTCTTCATAGATGTTTCCCTGATTAAATCTCTTTTACATCAAATCCTATCTTGGCTGCCTTGAAAAACCTAAAGCAAAGGTAATGCCAGCGGTAGTTAGAGGAAACAAGAGATAAGAGTCTGGAGATTGGCCAACCAATCATCCTATGGGCAAAGAGGAGGCCACTGGCATGGCAAGGACACCATTAAGCCAAACTGTAGATGTCACCAGGGCACTCTGGACTCCTGGTGAAAAAAGGAGCCACCATCTCGGCAGAGTAATAGATGCTCCTAAGCACGAGGTGGCAGAGCTGCTTTCATACACCTGGGGCAGGTAGAAATATTTATGAATCCTGGGTGATCCATATCTGCTTCTTGGTACCCTCAGGCCTATTTTAACTATGAATGAACATTTGCAACAATTGTGGTTCAAGAAGTCATGATTGCTAAGGGCTTAGGCCCTCAGGAATGAAGTTTTGGGTAACAACACAAGGTTAGTCATCCAAATCTTTCAAAGTAATAACTGAGAGTGAGAGTGTCTTCGAGTGGAAAGTGGAGGTGAGGATGAGTATGACTTATGAACCCAAGACAGACTGCTAGAGCTGGCATCATCAATCTCTCTCTTCTAAGCTTCTCTTCAAGAAGAGAGGGCCACAGCAACCGTGATGAAGTTATTCTTTGAACTTACATTGAGAACTGGCTCTGTGCAGGGCAATGAATGGACTGCAGAAAATATATTCCTCAGATCTTATGCTACAGGGATGAGAGCTGACCAACAGTTCTGACTGCTACCTTCCTGAATCCAACACTGCTTTTATACTGCAGACATACTGAGTATATGATTGAGCACGTGACTGAGCATGGTGGGTTACTAATGTCCGCCCTTTTGAAATCACTGATGACACTTCTAATGAGTAGTACTTTCAATGTATTGAAACTTAGACTTTTACTGCTGTTTGAGACTTTTTCCGTTCAAATTATCTTTGTTTTCCCCTTTCCTTTCATAGGTATCTTACCATCACTGTATTCCAAATGTTCTCCCTGCCTATTCTTTATCCTTCATGGGGATTTCTCTAATAAATTTATTGCCCATTTTGATCTCAACTTCTCAGAAAAACCACAAATTTGCCCTATACTCTCCTAGAGGGTCTGAGGAGGAAGTGAGCTTAGTTGCCCACAAATAATATTGACTTACACATTAATATAACCTGTTTTGAATTCTCTCCATTCACTGTTTCATATCCTTCTTCCTCAATCAGTCTTTCCCAAGATTAAATTAATAAGATGGTTTTAGTAAATATACAGTGTCCAATACTCCTGCCAAGTGGTGGAGCCCAAGTCTTCTCCCCTTGAGGGTAAGTTGGAATTAATAACACAGGTCTGATGAAGAGAATGTAGCAGAAATGATGGTCTGATCTGTTAACAGCCAGAAAGAAACTAAGGCCTCCTGCCAAGAGCTATGTATTTGAGACCTTCTAGAAGTGGTCCTCTTAGTTAAGTTCTCAGAAGACAGGGCTGACATCCTGATTGCAACCTCAGGAAAGATGCTGAGTCAGAACTTCCCAACTAAGCCATCTTTGTACTCTTGACTTTCAAGAATCGTGTGAGATAATAAATGTTTGTTGTTTAAGAAGCTATGTTTTAAGGTAACTTGTTACATAACAGATAAGTAATACACACATAAATTTAATACATATATTTAAATCCTTTTCTCAAGATTCATTTCTGAAGGAATATACACATGTATACACACACTCACACACAGGTGTATGTGAATTTTGCAAATAAATAAACCACTTAGTATCAAGGGTTTATTTTTCACTACCATATCGAGTTATTTCAAAAAATCTATGTATATTTCATTATTATTAGTCACTCCATAGTGTTCCACCTAGATTTCACATGTTTTAAGCATGTTCTTTTTTATGAGAAATTGAAGATGTTTCTCACTTTTAGGCTCTTGTATATTTATAAAAAATGAATATACTAGTTGATATATAACTAGTGATTAAAAATATAAAACATTTAAATCACTTTTGCCTTATTCTATGACATAATTCATACTTACGTCATCTAGCAACTATAATTAGAGCAAAAGACAGATGGTAAAGGTTTAAAAGGATGTATTTTTAAAAATTATGTAGACTGACAAATAATTTATCTCCATCACAAGTGTCCATTCATTAGCTACTCCACTGAGACAGGGTCAAGGAAATTTTAAGATGGATAGACAGAATTAGTAACTCCAGTGTCTAAACAGAAAGTATACATCTATGATTAAAGGGGAAGGAAACAATGCCATGATCAACTGTTAAAGTTTTAGTTTCATCTCACATATGATAAAACTTTCCAAATAGTCACAGGATTTATCATTTTTCTACCAAGAGTAATAAAAGATAAATAATGTAAATAATATTCTGGATATATGTCAATTTCTCCCATTATGTGTGGCTCTTCTGCTTGAAAGTAGATCCATCACAAAAAATATTAAACTCAAAGGAATATTATTGTGAGATTATTAGAGAAATGGAAGATTTTCCAGATTATTCTGGAAATGGAAGAAGAACTCACTAGACATGGAAGACATCAAAAGACAAGGGCTCCAGTAACATCAGTTTTTAATTTATTGACTTTATTTTCTAAATGTAGGTAGACTTGCTCTACTTTTTGATCTATAGCACTTCTAAGCAACAGTAAACCAAAAATAACAACAACAAAAAAAACCTAACTCAGTAACCAGTTGTTGAGTACATACTAAGTGCCACGCCTTCTACGTTATCCTTTGTAATCCTCACAGGAGCCCAGAGAGGAGGAAATGATAATTCACTCCAGTATTCTTGCCTGGAGAATCCAACGGACAGAGGAGCCTGGTGGGCTACAGTATAAGGTCACAATGAATTGGACACAACTGAGCATGCACTAACACATTTGAAAAAAGTACCCCAATGAATAATAACTAAACCAGAAGTTACATATTTACCTACTTGACTTTCTGAGTACCAAATTCATATTCATAAGGAATGTACTGTTTGCCTCAATGTGGATCCTATCCCCACATCTAATCCAGTCCACTATACCTAGAGGATTGGACCACGTTGTGCTCAAATCGCATTTCCTCTTTAAACAAAAAAAATAATGGGAGGAGTGGAAGCCTTTGCTAGAAATATGTGTGGTAGTATATGGACTAGTATATTAAACAAATGAGAAAATATGACCAAATACCAAATTTTTGCTCGATTTGGAAGAGTCAACGAGGGCACCTTTTTTGGTTTTCAATGAGAATTAGTAAACAAAAGAGCACTGAGTCTTTTTAAAAAAGAAATATGCTCTTATCCAAGAAATACAATGATAGTAACTTTAATTTTATAATATTTTAAAATGAATACTGAAAAATCAGGAGATATTCTGTGCTATGGATCAATTTTAAGTTACATTTTAGGGTTGGAGGGCAAAATTCTGTGTAATGTTAAACATTATTGAGGGTTACATTTGATGCTAAATAGAGCACCTATGCAAGAATTTAATATAAATCTATGACTTGGTAGACAGTTCAGGAAGGATTATAGTGAGAGGTGAGTAAAGCCCATTTTATAGCCACTTATATAAATATCTGTCCTCAAGACTTTAAAGTGGTGTGAGTTGTGTGTCAATACAGTCATATATTCTCTCAATATTTCCCTAGTATCTGAAAGAGTATAAAATTGTTAGTCTAGGTAAGGATTATATTTTGACCACCAATAGATAAAAAATGGTAATTATCAAAGTTCATTATTATATAGAAAACTAAAAATTGACCCAGATTGTTTATTGAATTAGTATTTTCCTGATGTCTTTCTTCCCTGACAATGGCTAACTTTATTAAGTATGTAATGACATTTAGTAACAGTGTACAGATTTAGTTAATCTAGCTACAATTATTATTTTTTTGAGATAGGATAAAAATCCTAACATTCCAGACATAGTCAAGATAGCCCCAAATTGAAAAACAAATAAAGACAACTTTCAAAAGTAAAGGAATTTAGAAAGCATAATAACTTAAAATGAAAAAAAAAGAGTTAAAAAAAATTTTTTTTCATTCTTTCTTCCAGTTTTGAGGGTCAAGTTAAAAGCTGTATACTGCAGAACTACTATTCATACCTAAACCTGTGTAATCACAATACATTTATTTTACTTACAATAAAAACAGAATATGATTTCAGACTCAAATATGACACAAAAATTGTACTTTAAGTACCAGAGCATACACTGCATATAGTAATTTACTTGACAACTGACTGAGTCAATTTTAAACTATGGGTATGTGTAAAGATTAGAGCTTTGTCTTCTCAGAGTTTCCTCCAGGTTCTCCTGAAATTGCACCCAAAGTAGCACTACCTTTTTTTCCCCCTGTGAGTCTTCTATTGATTTTCATCCTTCAATTGTGAGTTCTTTTTATGTGTGTCCTAGTCTTCAAATTGTTATCTGATTCCTACAATATTAATTATCTATGCTGCATTACAAATTACACCCAAATTTAGCAGCTTCAAACAGCATACATTTATAATCTCACACTTTCTATGTGTCAGGAATCTGGCATGAATTCTCTAATTCAAGGTCTGAGGAAGTTGCAATCAAAATTTTGCCTTGAGACAAATTCACCTCAAGGTTCAGTAGAACCTTGAGAATCCTTTTTCAAGCTCACTTAGTGTTAGTGGGCAGGATTTCATTGTTTGCAGGCTGTTGACTGAAATCCTCAGTTGTCTGCATAAACTAGCCAGTGGCCTTCTTTAATCACAGCAAACATTTGAGAAAAATGAGAGAAAGAATAGCAGGGAAATGAAAGTCAAAGTATTTTATAACTGAATATTAGATATGGCATTCCATTACTTTTGCAGTATTCTACTTATCAACAAGAAAATCACTAGGTCTATCAAACACTGAAACTATTTTACAAAGCTTTAGTAATCAAGAGAGTATGGTACTGGCATAAAAACAGATGAATAGAAAAAACAAACAGAGCTGAAAGTCCATAATTAAACCCATACTTACATGGCCCACTAGTTTATGCAAAGAAATGAGCACTCGGCAAGGGAAATATGGCCTCTTAAAAAATGGTGTTGGAAAAACTGGTCAGACATATGTAAGGCAGTGAAACTAAACCGCTATCTTGCACCATACACAATAATAAACTCACAAATGGTTTAAAGATTTGAATGTAAGACCAGAAATCAAAGAACTAGAAGGAAACATAGGTAGCATACTCACTGAGACTGGTCTTTGATATTAAAGGCTAAGGCAACACAATCAAACACAAACAAGTGGAATTGTATCACATTAAAAAGTTTCTGTATGGCAAATGAAACCATGAACAAAGTGAAAGGGCAACCTATGGAATGAGACAATATTTGAAAATCATATATCTGACAAGCAATTATATTATTCTAAATTATATGAAGAACTCCTACAACTCAGTAGATTAAAAAAAACAAGCAATCCAATTAAAAATGGGCAAAGGAAGTGAATAGACATTTTCTGAAGATATGAATGACCAAAAGATACATGAGAATATGCTCAGTGTCACAAAATATTGTGCATTGTGAAATGCAAATTAAAACCACACTGAGATGTCACAACGCACCTGGAGGAATGACTATCATCAAGAAATAAATAAGTCATGGTGAAGATGTAGAAAACAAGTCAAAACTTGTGCACTGCGTTACACAAGTGGGAATGTTAAGTGGGAATATAAATGGGTATAGCCATTATGTAAACAATGTGGAGGTTTCTCAAAACAACAACTTTAAACTACCATGCTGCTGCTGATGCTGCTAAGTTGCTTCAGTCGTGTCCGACTCTGTGTGACCCTATGGACAGAAGCACACGAGGCTCCCCCATCCCTTGGATTCTCCAGGCAAGAACACTGGAGTGGGTTGCCATCTCCTTCTCCAATGCATGAAAGTGAAAAGTGAAAGTGAAGTCGCTCAGTCGTGTCCAACTCTTAGCGACCCCATGGACTGCAGCCCACCAGGCTCCTCCATCCATGGGATTTTCTAGGCAAGAGTACTGGAGTAGGGTGCCGTTGCCTTCTCCGTTAAACTACCATACCACTGAGCAATTCCACTTTTGGGTATTTATCCAAAAGAAATGAAACCATGGTCTTGAAGGGATCTGTACCCCAATGTAAGGTGCATCATTATTTAAAATACCAAGATATGGAAACAAGCAAAGTGTCCACTGACNACTACCATACCACTGAGCAACTCCACTTTTGGGTATTTATCCAAAAGAAATGAAACCATGGTCTTGAAGGGATCTGTACCCCAATGTAAGGTGCATCATTATTTAAAATACCAAGATATGGAAACAAGCAAAGTGTCCACTGACAGATGAATGGATAAAGAAAATATGGTATATACACAAAACAGAATATTACCCAAACATTAAAAAATAGGAATCTTAAAAAAATAAAAATTAAAATACAAACAAGAAGGGAATCTTGCCATTTGTAACAACCTGGATAGGTATTAGGAGTTTAATATTTACTGAAATTATTCAGACAGAAAAAAACAAATACTATATGATATCATGAGAAATCTAAAAACAACAATAACAACAACAAAACCAAAATAGAATTCACAGATACAAAAAAACGGATTGGTAGTTTACAGAGACAAGGGGTAGGAGTGAGAAAAACAGGTGAAGTTGGGTCAAATGACACAAATTTCCACTTATAAGACAAACATTGGAGACAAAATGTACAACATGATCTCTACAGGTGACAATACTGTACATACATTTGAAAGTTACTAAGATGTCCTTTTCATTATAGGGGACTGGAATGCAAAAGTGGGAAGTCAAGAAACACCTGGAGTAACAAGCAAATTTGGTCTTGGAGTACAGAATGAAAGAGAGCAAAGGCTAATAAGAGTTTTGCCNTACATTTGAAAGTTACTAAGATGTCCTTTTCATTATAGGGGACTGGAATGCAAAAGTGGGAAGTCAAGAAACACCTGGAGTAACAAGCAAATTTGGTCTTGGAGTACAGAATGAAAGAGAGCAAAGGCTAATAAGAGTTTTGCCAAGAGAACCCACTGATCATAGCAGACACCTTCTTCCAACAACACAACAGAAGACTCTACACATGGACATCCCCAGATGGTCAATGCTAAAATCAGATTGATTATATTCTTTGCAGTCAAAGATGGAGAAGTCCTATATAGTCAGCAAAAACAAGACTGGGAGCTGACTGTGGCTCAGATCATAATCTCCTTATTGCCAAATTCACACTTAAATTGAAGAAAGTAGGGGAAACCACTAGACCATTCAGGTATGATCTAAATCAAATCCCTTATGATTATACAGTGGAAGGGAGAAATAGATTTAAGGGCCTAGATCTGATAGAGTGCCTGATGAACTATGAACGGAGGTTCATGACATTGTACAGGAGACAGGGATCAAGACTATCCCCATGGAAAAGAAATGCAAAAAAGCAAAATGGCTGTCTGAGGAGGCTTTA
>SJYV01021426.1:128820-141316 GCA_006410875.1 Neotragus pygmaeus | reverse complement strand
TAACATTGTACAGGAGACAGGGACCAAGACCATCCCCATGGAAAAGAAATGCAAAACAGCAAAATGACTGTGTGGGGAGGCCTTACAAATAGCTGTGGAAAGAAGAGAAGTGAAAAGCAAAGGAGAAAAGGAAAGATATAAGCATCTGAATGCAGAGTTCCAAAGAATAGCAAGGAGAGATAAGAAAGCCTTCCTCACCTATCAATGCAAAGAAATAGAGGAAGACAAGAGAATGGGAAAGACTAGAGATCTCTTCAAGAAAATTAGAGATACCAAGGGAACATTTCATGCAAAGACGGGCTCGATAAAGGACAGAAATGGTAAGGACCTAACAGAAGCAGAAGATATTAAGAAGAGGTGGCAAGAATACACAGAAGAACTGTACAAAAAAGATCTTCATGACCCAGATAATCACGATGGTATGATCACTCACCTAGAGCCAGACATCCTGAAATGTGAAGTCAAGTGGGCCTTAGGAAGCATCACTATGAACAAAGCTAGCGGAGGTGATGGAATTCCAGTAGAGCTATTTCAAATCCTGAAAGATGATGCTGTCACAGTGATGCACTCAATATGTCAGCACATTTGGAAAACTCAGCAGCAGCCATAGGATTGGGAAAGTTCAATTTTCATTCCAATCCCAAAGAAAGGCAATGCCAAAGAATGCTCAAACTACTGCATAATTGCACTCATCTCACATGCTAGTAAAGTAATGCTCAAAATTCTCCAAGCCAGGCTTCAACAAGATATACAAGCTGGTTTTAGAAAAGGCAGAGGAACCAGAGATCAAATTGCCAACATCCTCTGGATAATTGAAAAACCAAGAGAGATCCAGAAAAAACATCTATTTCTGCTGTATTGACTACGCCAACACTTTTGACTGTGTGGATCACAATAAACTGTGGAAAATTCTGAAAGAGATGTGAATACTGGACTGCCTGATCTCCCTCTTGAGAAATCTGTATGCAGGTCAGGAAGCAATAGTTTGAACTGGACGTGGAATAACAGACTGGTTCAAAATTGGGAAAGGAGTATGACAAAGCTGTATATTGTCACCTTGCTTATTTAACTTTTATGCAGTATATATCATGTGGTTTGCTGGGCTGATGAATCACAAGCTGGAATCAAGACTGCGAGGAAAATATCAAAAGCCTCAAATATGCAGATGATACCACTCTAACGGCAGAAAGCAAAGAGGAACTAAAGAGCCTCTTGATTACAGTGAAAGAGGAAAGTGAAAAAGCTGGCTTAAAACTCAACATTCCAAAAACTAAGATCATGGTATCCAGTCCCATCACTTCATTGCAAATAGATGGGGAAAAAGTGGAATCAGTGACAGATTTTACTTTCTTGGGCTCCAATATCACTGCAGATGATGGTGACTGCAGCAATGAAATCAAAAGATGCTTGCTCCTTGGAAGAGAAACTAAAACAAACCTAGACCACATATTAAAAAGTAGACATCACTTTGCTGACAAAGATCTGTATAGTCAAAGCTGTGGTTTTTACAGTAGTCATGTATGGATGTGAGAGTTGGGCCATAAAGAAGGCTGAGTAGCAAAGAACTGGTTTTTTTGGGGGGGTTGTGGTGTTGGAGAAGACTCTTGAAAGTCCCTTGGATTACAAGGAGATCAAACCAGTCAATCCTAAAGGAAATCAACCCTGAATATTCATTGGGATGACTGATGCTGAAGCTCCAATAATTTGGCTACCTGATGCAAAGTGTCAACTCATTGGAAAATGAGTTTTCCTGTTGCTGGGAAAGACTCAACACCAAAGGAGAAGAGGGCAGCAGAGAATGAAATGGTTGTTAGATAACATAGCCGACACAATGGACCTGAGTTTAAGCAAACTCCAGGAGCGAGTGAAAGACATGGGACCCTAGTGTGCTACAGTCAATGAGGTCTCAAAAAGTCAGACACGACTTGGTGGCTGAACTACAGCAACAAAAATATTAAAAGGTCGCATCATAGACATGCACAGATTTTTGTAACTATGTGTAATAATGAATGTAAACCAAACTAATTAATCATCTTCCAACATACACACATATCAAATAATTATGCTGTATGCCTAAAACTAATACAGTGAACATCATGTCCATTTTATCACATATTTTACAGTTTTTTAAAATGACCAGAGTTCACTTATATTCTTTACCCTGTTTAATTTTACCAGCTTCAGTTCAGTCACTCAGTCATGTCCGACTCTTTGCAACCTCATGAATCACAGCGCACCAGGCCTCCCTGTCCATCACCAACTCCCGGAGTTCACTCAGACTCGCGTCCATCGAGTCAGTGATGCCATCCAGGCATCTCATCCTCGGTCGTCCCTTTCTCCTCCTGCCCTCAATCCCTCCCAGCATCAGAGTCTTTTCCAATGAGTCACCTCTTCGCATGAGGTGGCCAAAGTACTGGACTTTCAGCTTTAGCATCATTCCTTCCAGAGAAATCCCAGGGCTGATCTCCTTCAGAATGGACTGGTTGGATCTCCTTGCTCCAACACCACAGTTCAAAAGCATCAATTCTTCGGCAGTTCAGCCTTCTTCACAGTCCAACTCTCACATTCATACATGACCACAGGAAAAACCATAGCCTTGACTAGANACCTCATGCAAAGAGTTGACTCATTGGAAAAGACTCTGATGCTGGGAGGGATTGGGGGCAGGAGGAGAAGGGGACGATAGAGGATGAGATGGCTGGATGGCATCACTGACTCGATGGACGTGAGTCTGAGTGAACTCCGAGAGATGGTGATGAACAGGGAGGCCTGGCAATTCATGGGGTCACAAAGAGTAGGACACGACTGAGCAATCGAACTGAACTGAACTGAATAATGAGTGATGTGGAGCATCTTTTCTTGTGTTTGTTAGCCATCTGTCTACCTTCTTTGGAGAAATGTCTTTTTAGATCTTTTTCCCACTTTTTGATTGGGTTGTTTGTTTTTCGGTTATTGAGCTATATGAGCTGCTTGTATATTTTGGAAATTAATCCTCTGTCAGTTGTTTCATTTGCTATTATTTTCTCCCATTCTGAGGGTTGTCTTTTCACCTTGCTTATAGTTTCTTTTGCTGTGCAAAAGATTTTAAGTTTAATCAGGTCCCAATTGTTTACTTTTGTTTTTATTTCTATTACTTTAGGAGGTGTATCTTGTTTTTGTATCCATTCTTCCAGTCTGTGTCTTTTGGTTAGAGCATTTAATCCATTTACATTTAAAGTAATTGTTGATATGTATATATCCCTATTGCCATTTNTGCTGTGCAAAAGATTTTAAGTTTAATCAGGTCCCAATTGTTTACTTTTGTTTTTATTTCTATTACTTTAGGAGGTGTATCTTGTTTTTGTATCCATTCTTCCAGTCTGTGTCTTTTGGTTAGAGCATTTAATCCATTTACATTTAAAGTAATTGTTGATATGTATATATCCCTATTGCCATTTTCTTAATTGTTTGGCATTGATTTTGTAGATCTTTTTCTTCTCCTGTATTTCTTGACTATATAAGTCCCTTTAACATTTGTTGTAAAGCTGGTTTGGTGGTACTGAATTCTCTTAACTTTTGCTTGTCTGAAAAGCTTTTTATTTCTCCACCAGTTGTGAATGAGATTCTTGCCAGGTACAGTAATCTTGGTTGTAGATTTTTCCCTTTCAGTATTTTAAATATATCCTGCCATTCCCTTCTGGCCTGCCGAGTTTCTGCTGAAAGATCAGCTTTTAAACGTATGGGGCTTCCCTTGTGTGTTACTTGTTGCTTTTCCCTGGATGTTTTTAATATTCTTTCTTTGTGTTTAGTCTTTGTTAGTTTGATTAGTATGTGTCTTGGCATGTTTCTCCATCTGTTTATCCTGTATTGAACTCTTTGTGCCTCTTGAACTTGAATGACTATTTTCTTTTCCTGGTTGGGGACATTTTCAACTATAAACTCTTCAAAAATTTTCTCGTACCCTTTCTTTTTCTCTTCTTCTTCTGGGAACCCTATAATTCAAATGCTGGTATATTTGATATTGTCCCAGAGGTCTCTGAGACTATCCTCAGTTCTTTTCATTTTTTTTTTTACTTATTCTGCTCTTCAGAAGTTATTTCCACCACTTTATCTTCAGCTCAATGATTCATTCTTCTGCTTCAGATATTCTGCTTTTGAGTACTTCCAGACTATTTTTAATTTCAGTAATTGTGTTGTTTGCTTCTGTATGCTTATTTGTTAATTATCTAGGTATTTGTTAATTGATTCTTGCATTTTCTCCATTTTGTTTTCAAGATTTTTGATCTTTATTTTTATTATTCTTAATTCTTTTTCAGGTAATTTGCCTAGTTCCTGTTCATTTATTTGGACTTCTGTGTTTCTAATTTGTTCCCTCATTTGTGTGGTAATTCTCTGCCTTTTCATTATTATTATTTTTTTAACTTACTGTGTTTGAGGTCGCCTTTTCCTAGTCTTCAAGGCTGAATTCTTGATTCCTCTTGGTTTCCTATTGCTATTTTCTTAAGGTTTCCCAAGGTTGGTCCAGTGGTTTTGCAAGCTTTGTGTAGGGTCAGATTTGTGCCGAGTTGTTTGTTTGTTTTTCCTCTGATGGGAAAGGCTGAGTGAGGTGGTGATCCTGTATGCTGATGATTGGGTTTGTATTTTTGTTTTGTTTGTTGTTTAGATGAGGCCTCCTGCACAAGGTCCTACTGGTGGTTGGGTGATGCCAGGTCTTATATTCAAGTGGTTTCCTTTCTGTGAGTTCTCACTATTTGATACTCACTAGGGTTGGTTCTCTGGTAGTCTAGAGTCTTGGAGTCAACGCTCCCACTCCAAAGGCTCAGGGCCTGATCTCTAGTCAGGAGTGAAGATTCCACAAGTGGCTTGTTATGGCATTAAGTGAGATTAAAACAATTACCCAAAAATGGGAAACCAAAGATGAACCCCAGACTATTGGCAGTTAAAAAATCAGGCAAATAATAATTAAAATGATGGAATATACACATACACATATACACCCATAAGCAAAGTCAAAACATTCCAACTAAAATACAGTAGATTGATCTGGCAAATAAAGGAAATAAAAAATTATATTTAGCAGTTAAGAACAAAACTAACTAGAGCACAAACTGGAAAACTAAAGCAAGGTGCCAATTGGGGAATAAAGCAATGAAAATGAAACTAACAAATATGATAAGAGGAAAGGAAAGAAAGAATAGATATTGAAAGTTAACTAGAGGGAGATAAAGAAGATTTATATACAGTAGAGATTAACTGCAAAGGGAAAAGAAAAGTAGGAAAAGCAAACAAAGGAACAAATGTACAAAAAATAATAGGTTTAAAAAACTAAAAATTAAAAAAAAGTAAAAAAAAAAAGAAAGGGCCACAGAACTGCAAAAGCCCAATATAGAGTCAGAGGTTTATAATAACAATATAAAATGTGACAGGAAAAGAAAAAAAGCTCAAAATCTTAATTTGATTTCATAGTGCCAATAAAATTGAGAACTACAACAGAGGGGGAAAAAGAAAAAAAAAAATCCAAAGGAATCTACAGGACAAGTCAAAACATAAGAATAATAAATGTTTTTCTTGAGTCACTGCTGTCAGAGTCCTTTCCCTCACTGGGAGTCACAGTCCTCCTCACCTCTCTAGGATGCCCTCCAACACTGTACTGACCCCTGACCTGTTGTGGGGGCAGCTCAGATTCTAATCTGCTCCCACTCTTGTGTGTTCTTGCCTCCTGTGTCCACAGCTATCAGAACTAGTATGTTTTCTTTTGTGGGAGCTCTCAGTGTCTTTTTAATATATTCCACATAGAGTCTGCCTAGTTGATCATATGGATTTAATCTGCAGCATGTACAGCTGGTGGGAAGGTTTTGGGTCTTCTTCCTTAGCCACGCTGCCCCTGGGTTTCAACTGTTGTTTTATTTCCATCTCTGCATGTGGGTCGTCCACTGGGGTTTGCTTTGAGGCTGAGCTGGAGGACTTGGGTTTGTCCCTGTGAGGGCCAGGTGTGGAGGTGGTGTAGTTGCTTGGGTTGCAGGGGTTTCTGGCAGCACTAGGTACTCAGGGGAGTTGGCAGCTAGGGAAGCAAAAAATATAGTGCTCTAGAAGGGTATGACAACCAATATTGGCCAATAAGCTCCAGTATTCTTGCCTAAAGAACACCCTCTGACAGAGAAGCCTGATAGGCCACAGTCTACAGGGTTGCAAATAGTTGGATATGACCACAGCAACCCTGCATGCATAACAGATACAAGACTTGTTTTGCCTGTGGTGGCTCTGCCCCAGTGAGAGTTGAGAATGAAAGTGGTGCAACTGCTTGGCTTGCGGGGACCCTGGGGCGCCAAGTGTGCAGGGACACAGACTGCCTCCACTGCAGGAGTTATGGTCTTATCAGAGTCTTTTTTCAGGCCTCTTGTAGCTGGTGTTCAGAGGCCGCTTTGGTCAGTCTTTCTCCATAGCTCCATCCATTCAGGCACTTAGAGGGCTCCCTTGCCTGGGGTCCTTCTCTGTTGTTCCACATGTCAGACACACAGAGAGGCCCTCCTGACTGGGGTCCTACTTATAAATCATCATGCCAGGCACTTAAAGGGGCACCCTGTGTTGGGGTCCTACTCTATAGTTCCACGCATCAGTCTCTTAAAGGAGTATCCTGGGTGGGGCCCTACTCCATAGTTCAGCGTGTCAGAGGTTTGATGGGCCAGCTTCTCTACTGTTCAGCTGCCGATGCAGGTGTGTGGGAAGAGAGAGGCTATGGTGATGGCGCCAAGCTTTACGCGTGACTCAGCAGGATCGTTTTGCTTCCTCGGCTGCCTGGCTCTCCTCCACAGGCTTTCCCACCACAATCTGCTCCCTCACATCCCCTCAGTCTCTCTAGAGTCAACAGCAGCCCTTGTCCTAAGATTCTCCACAATCCCTAAACTCCAGCTCCTCGCCACTGTGCCTTCTAGGGGACCCTTGTCCCTGTCTGGGGTATGTATGGTTGCCACAAGGACTGCCTGATTCTCATTGAATTTAGGCTGCCACAGATCAGCTGTTTCACTCTCAGCCTTAAATTGTTTCTCTTCTGACTCAGACAGTTGCCCTGATGTGGGGATCAGACCCCTGCTTCAGTTCCCCCACCCACCGAGGGCAGATCCAGGCCTACTAACACTCCTGTTTTTCTCCCTAGTTCCTTCATCCTACCGAGTTTTGGTTGGTTCTGTGTATTCTTTTCCATTGGTCAGGTACTCCTGTCTATTCTCAGCTGGTGTTCTCCATGCACTTCTGTGTCTGCAGGTGTATTCCTGATGTATCCGTGGAGAGAGATGTACTCCATGTTCACCTACTCCTCCACCATCTTGTTCTCCATATTTTATTTTTAATAAACAACAACACATGAATGCATATCTTGTAAAATCTTAGTATCAATACAGCTGAAGTGTCTTGTGACCATTTACCCTTAAATCCAGTCCCCATCTCAATATTAAATTCAGATTTAAAAAATTTAATAATAAACCAGAAAGCATGGTGGTAAGTTTGAGGAAAAAAATATGCGTGTGTAACTAGGCAAGTGTGAATTCAAAGCCTGTTTTTATATCTCTAAGCTGTGTTTTCTAGGGCAAATATCTTGGGTTGTCTGAGTTTCAATGCCCTTAAGTATAAAATGCAGGGTAGGTACGGATTTTTAGAGACAATGTGTTAGCTGTCTGCTGTGTATTAGGTGCTAAATAAATGGTTAAATAAGACACCACAAACACAAAAGTATTAAAAATTTAAAGACATAGTGAAAAATCAGATTCTAAACTGAAGGCAAAGAAACACAAGCTTAGTAAGATTATTTAGACATTCTCAAACAAGAAACTAGAGATGAATTTTCCTGATGCTATATCTATAGAATAAATTCCAAAGGTGGTAGATCAAATGCCTCAAAGATACATGTGTGCTCACTCTGACAAAGAACCTCTGGAGCAAAAGCCAGGAACAATGTGAATAAAACAAGACACTTCGTACCCCAAAACAAAGTGAAAGCAAAAAACAAAACAAAACAAAACAAAATTTCACTTCCAATTCTTAAAGTGCAAACTTTAAGTCAGTACCAAAATAGAACTTCCATGGGGTCTCGAAGAGTCAGACACGACTGAGCAACTTCACTTTGACTTTTTACTTTCATGCATTGGAAAAGGAAATGGCAACCCACTCCAGAGTTCTTGCCTGGAGAATCCCAGGGACGGGGGAGCCTGATGGGCTGCCGACTATAGACACAGAGTCGGACATGACTGAAGTGACTTAGCAGCAGCAGTCTTAATCTATCATTTCGGGGAAAAAAAAAAAAAGGAATCAAACTATAAACTCTCAAACTATGAAAACTATATGGATTTAGTAAACTCAAGTCAACCCTATACTGACTGCTATATTTTAAAAATATTTTTGTGAAAATGAATTTGGTACACATCATCCCAAATATGTTTAAAGGTAACATAAACCTCCCTGAATGTATGGTGCTAAGCTTATGGCTCAAGTGTCAAAATCATAAATGTGTCTATGGCCCAGGTATGTATGATATTCTGTGAGAGCAGCATCTGAGAGATGGCATTTCTGGCAGTACCAAACCTGTGAGCAGTGCTTCAACATTTGTAATATTAGGAACATTTTGAACCAACTGCTTCAACTTTGAAGCCTGTATGCTTGCAAATGTAGAGTGTATAAGCTTTAGAAACATTACTTATTCTGAGAGGAGGCTGGATAGGGGGGACTTGAAAGAGAAGAGCAATCATTTCAAAGTTTGTAAAAAAAATCATTGATGAGAATAAAAGGATTTAGGCAGAGAATCCTTTGCCTTTCAAATGTAACATGATAGACTTTATAAAACCAAACTGAGAACCAGGCAAGCTTTCAATTCCAAAGGGAAGGAAGAAGACCAGAGGGTATGAGACGAATAAATGTTCTAAAGAGAAGAAATAAACTTGGTGTTGGATGAATAGATGTTTGGCTCCTTTGAAAGAACTGGTTAATTTCTAAGAAAATAAAATGAAAGCATAACAAGCTGGTAGAAAGTAGCTGGAATGAAAAGCCCATATTTGTCATGACTCAAATATTATGTAGATATTTTAATATACCATCTAATTTTCATCCCACGTGTACAAGAATTATGACACATTCTCCTATTTTTCAGAATACATCTTAAATTAGAATGAAGTTTAAAATATATTAAATGAGTAGCCCAATCATTTTGTAAGAGGTTGTTCATATTATTGCAACACTAGCTCATCAGTTGAATTTCCATATTTTACATATTCCTTTACTATAATGAAGAATTAGAAAAAAAATCAATTATGTCCGCATTTTCCTCTCAATTTAAGACTGACATTTAATATTTAATGACAGGCATCATACCAAAATCTTATACAATCAGAAATAGAAAAGCTTCAAAATGTTTATCAGTGCAAATGTAAATTTGAACAAATACTGCAATGTGGTTTATGAAATGCTATCAAAATAATTAAAAACATATGTGCTTCCAATGCAGAACTTAAAACCAATAGGAATGTTTTTACCTTATTTTCTTCTTTTACTGATGGATTTTAGGAGTTTGGTTAAAAATAGATTTTTTTCAATGTTATGCTAATATATTTACGAGTCTATTTTAAATCAAAAAGATGAAAAGTATGAAAAACATTTATAAAAGGGGAACTAGGAAGCTTATTAATTATTTATGGAGGTCTTATAATAATAGATATTTAAGGTTTAACTAAATATGATGCCATCCTCTGTTTTTATTAGTCCTTTGTTTATATTGGATAAGAACCTATGTATAGACAGACTTCTTCATCTAGGTATTTCCCACATGTTCCCAATATTTTAAAAAGTCTCCTTTTCCCCATCAAATTGATTTTAATTATTATATAATTGTCAGAGTATTTTAAAAACTTTTATCAAACCAACAAGGTTTGGCTAGGAAACACTGCACTGACTACTGAGATTTATAGGATATTGATATTTTCTGGCACTCTTTAAAGAACATATTGAAATTGCTCCAAGTCCTCAAATAACACATCATCCAGGCTATTAGCAGATTTTTTTTTTTTCAGTTTTGTTTGTATTTTCAGGAAACATTAGTAGCGGCATGATGTTTTGGAAAAAGTGTGAGCCAAAGAATTGATGTGTTAGTTGGAAGTGCAAATAGAAACTTTTTTTGGTTGGTTATCCCCTATCTCAGCTTAGATTTTACTTATTGTCCCTGTTATTTATTTCTTATTTATTTTGGGGGCAGAAGCATTTCTATGCACTGCCTCCATGGCCAGAAGGAACAGCTGGCATTTGCTATTCTTGAAAGAGGTGCCAAAGATAGAAATACGTGGGTAACTGGCAGTGTAGAGGACTTTGAAATCTGTCTCAGCAGCTGTCACTGCGACGGGCACAGTACAAATACGCAAAACGTTGCTCTTTGCTGCCAAGGCCGTCTGTACTTTTGGCAGCGTGTCCTCAACAGTTCTGAATGTTGTGTGGCTGCCTTCAAGGCAGTGGCACTGTGTGTGTTAATACGTAGAAAGGTACTGGATCTTTCATTTCATGGCACGTTTGCCCAAGGGAAACAAAGGAAAGACTTTGCTATCTTTGTTTCACTGGCTTCATGAATATCCTTTAATTTGACTTGGTTTCATGGTCAAGTAAATTTTAAGAAATCTGCTGGTGGTTTGGAAAATTTTGTGGTCCTTAAGAAAACATAACTCGAAAAAGGGAAGCCAAACTCCTAGGTACAAGATCCACCAGGTGGCTCAGTTGTCTAAAGGTAATTTCACATTTATTGCTTCCTATCTACAATATAACTTCAAAAACATATTTTGTGAACTTCAAAGACCATCAAGTGGGAGAATGTAAATGACTTAACTCTTACATCCTGTCTTTTTAAAGTACTGTTGTAATCTTTGCAACACATCTATGCTGTTGTTCAAGTCGCTAAGTCATGTCCAACTCTTTGTGACCCTATGAACTGCAGCACGCCAGGCTCCTCTGGCCTCCACTATCTCCCGGAGTTTGCTCACATTCATGTCCATTGAGCTGGTGATGCTATACGACCACTTCATCCTCTACTGTCCCTTTCTGCTTTGCCTTCAGTCTTTTCTAGCATTAGGATCTCTAGATGATTAGTCTATATTTTGGCAAATAAGGTAAGGAAAAAGGTAGATAAGAATAATTCCATTAGATAAGCGAAGATTAAATTTAAATGGATTAGGGGCAATTAGTTTACCCAAGTGGTAACTACTATAAATAAACATTTTACACACCCTACCGCTTTAAATGGAAGGTAGCATTGGTTGGTCCAATACAAGCTAAAACTCCTTAACATGTACCTGGGTGTGAAGCTAAACACAGTAAAAATCTTGACCCTGATGGGCTTTCCCCTACCCTCAATCTATTCTTGCCCCAATTTCCCTTTCCAGTGGCACCCTTCTCCAGAAAAATCATCTTCCTTTCTACTGCCGCACGTTCATTGCAACTTCCTGCCTCCTGGCCTGTGTTTTCCCTCACATGTAACTCTTTTCTCTTTCCCCATATACACCTGACAACTGAGAGACCCTTTTGCTATACCCTACCTAAATGCCAGTAGCTGGTGGAAGCCTGAGTAAGATGCTCTAATATACATTTATTGGGCCTTTAGTCTTGAGTAGGAAGCATTTATATTGTATTATGTGAGGTATTAAGAGATATTTATATTAAACAGAAATGACACAGCCTTAACTTTAAATGGCACATTGATTAGAGAAGCAGACAGTGAGAGAGTTTGGGTGACAAGATATCTAGAACTGTGACTGGAACTGAACAATGGTGACAAAAAAAAAGAAAGGCAGGACCGGACCAAAGCAGAAACGGAATGGCAATACTCTCAAGGTCTCAGCCACGCCAGTGGGGGCTCTGGAGCGGGTGTGCCGGGGTAAACTCATGTTGGCTGTGCCTTCATACCACTGTCTCACCCACACATCTCAGCATTCAGCCAGCTGAGTCTCTGCGATGGAGGCAGGTTCTAAGGAGCTGACAGAAATCCTTGACTATGAAATGTTATTGTATATTTTTGACAGCAAGGTAGTAGAGTGACATATCACAAGATCTTCTGACTTAATACACACACACACACACATATATATGTAAAATACAACTAAGTGCTATTAAAGCACTTATAACTTAGTTTATTGGCAACATTGTTTTTTCTTCTAACTGGTATAACATTATTTGTCACATTTTGTTGTTGTTCAGTCCCTCAGCCCCTCTGACTCTTTGCGATCCCATGGACTGCAGCATGCTAGGCTTTCCTGTCCTTCACTATTTCCCGTAGTTTGCTCAAACTCATGTCCATTGAGTCGATGATTCCATCCAATCATCTCATCCTCTGTTGTCCCCTTCACACTTTACAATATTTAAAGATGAAATTTATTTTTAGAGCAGTTCTAGTTTTATACCAAAATAGAGTGCAAAGTACAATGTTCCCATATGTTCCTTCCTGCCCGTTTCCCTCTCTCTCTCTCTCTCTCTCTCACACACACACACACACACACAC
>SJYV01021426.1:98146-127540 GCA_006410875.1 Neotragus pygmaeus | reverse complement strand
AGGATGAGATGGCTGGATGGCATCACTGACTTGATGGACGCGAGTCTGAGTGAATTCCGGGAGTTGGTGATGGACAGGGAGGCCTGGTGTGCTGCGATTCATGGGGTCACAAAGAGTTGGACACGACTGAGTGACTGAACTTAACTGATGCTGTATAACTGGAGAAGGTAATGGCAACCCACTCCAGTGTTCTTGCCTGGAGAATCTCAGGGATGGGGGAGCCTGGTGGGCTGCAGTCTATGGGGTTGCACAGAGTTGGACATGACTGAAGCGAATTAGCAGCAGCAGCAGCATGCTGTATAATACGTTATGGGTTTGAATACATTTAAAATTAAAAATATATATATAATTATATGTACCTACGAATCCCAGGGACGGCAGAGCCTGGTGGGCTGTCGTCTATGGGGTCACACAGAGTCAGACACGACTGAAGCGACTTAGGAGCAGCAGCAGCACTACTATAGTATCACACAGAACTGTTTCACTGCTCTAAAAATCTTCAGTCACTCAGTTGTGTCTGACTCTTTGTGACCCCATGGACTGCAGCACACCTGGCTTCCCTGTCCATCACCAACTAGCGAAGATTGCACAAATTCATGTCCATCAAGTCAGTGATGCCATCCAACCATCTCATCCTCTGTCATCCTCTTCTCTCCCACCTTAATCGTTCCTAGCATCAGGATCTTTTCCAATGAGTCAGTTCTTCACATCAGGTGGTTCAAGTAGTGGAATTTCAGCTTTAGCTGAAGTTTTAGCATCAGTCCTTCCACTGAACAGTCAGGACTGATTTCCTTTAGGATTGACTAGTTGGATCTCCTGGCAATCCAAGGGACTCTCAAGAGTCCTCTCCAAAAATCTCCTAAAAATCTTAGGCTTCACTGATCCATTCCTTCCTTTCCTCTAATCTTTGGCAATCATTGTTCTTGACCGTATCCATAGTTCAGCCTTTTCTAGAATGTCATACAACTGGAATCATAAAATACATAGGTTTTTCAGGTTTTCTTTCACTTAATATGTATTTAGAATTCCTTGCTGTCTTTTTGTGGCTTGCTAATTCACTTTATTTTAGCACTGAATAACATCCCATTGTCTGCATATGCCAAACTTTATTTAATCACTCCATGGTTGATGGAAATCTTGGCTGCTTCTGTTTTGGAAATAATAAAACTGCTATACTATACATTCCATGTGCACGATCCATTTCAAGATTTTTAACTTTTACTACTTTTTTCTTTAAAGTTATCATTTGTTTAGAAGTTGACAAATATTTTGAAGAAAAATTGCACTCCTCTTTGGTCTTTTAATTCCATACATTATTTAATACAGCATAAATGTATGGATGTTTTTATATATTTTTAGATAATTCAAAGATTATAGAAAGCTCTGTCTCTGACATGCTCCTTTTCCTGATTAACATGTCCTTTTAATCAATACCATAGTTCTATCATTTTATCTTAAGATATTAGTCATTATAATTGCTATATTTTGTAGTCCACATATAGTTAGATTTATCTAAGCATTTACTGCTTTCTTTACTTGAGATATTTTTCTCGCAGAGCAGAACTTCCTCTGATATTACTTTCCAATTCCTTGCAAAGCACATTTTTGAAGTTTTTAAATGAGATTCATTGCTGTTAAAATTTTCTACATTCTGGGATTACTTAAATGATCTCTATTTCACTCAAAAATGGTTAAAGANTATTTTTCTCGCAGAGCAGAACTTCCTCTGATATTACTTTCCAATTCCTTGCAAAGCACATTTTTGAAGTTTTTAAATGAGATTCATTGCTGTTAAAATTTTCTACATTCTGGGATTACTTAAATGATCTCTATTTCACTCAAAAACGGTTAAAGATTTTTTTGAAAAAATTTTTAAGTGGACATTTAGTCTTGGCATTTTGAAAATTTATTCTGTCATCTTATTTCTGTTTTTGTTCTTGTGAACAACTAACTCTTAATAGATTTATCATTTGCCTCTAGCTAATTTTAACAACTTTACTTTGCCTTTGGTGGCTAGTTTAAAAATCATATATAAATGTGAACATGTATTTTTACTGATTCTTTTTGCATTCATTGTATTTGCTGATTTTGAGTGCATGTCTCTCAACAGAAAATGTGAAGACATTACTTCTAAAATATTTGCTTTCCCTCATTTGTTGTATCTCATCTATCTTCCAAGTTGTGTAAGTCCTCTATCTTTGGACACTGGTATTGGACATCTATTCTAGATAATTTCTTCAGTTCTTACAGCAGTTCATTAATTCTCTCATAAAATATAAATAAAATATATTCAGAATTTATAATTTAAATAATTATATACATGTTTTCAAATCAGTGATTGATTTTATAATTTTAAACCTTTATTATCCTGATCACATTTTCTAATTATTTTAAAATATTTTANAATTTCTTCAGTTCTTACAGCAGTTCATTAATTCTCTCATAAAATATAAATAAAATATATTCAGAATTTATAATTTAAATAATTATATACATGTTTTCAAATCAGTGATTGATTTTATAATTTTAAAACTTTATTATCCTGATCACATTTTCTAATTATTTTAAAATATTTTAAAATTTATTTTGCACTGTGTATCCCAGACTTTCAATTCTTACTAATTCTTGCCAAAATGTTGTGTCATCCACCTACAAAGTATAAAAATAAGCAAATAGAATTGTTTTAATATTAGTAAGAAAAGTACAAACTGAAACTGTATTCCAATAGGTACTCTTAAATGTTTTCATTTTTAGTAGGCTGCTATGATTAATAGTGGGTTAGAATGATTATAAATTATTAGGTGAACAATTAAAAAGGTAGGTTGAAAAGTGACATGCAGATTGTAATTGAAATTTAATGCATAGTATGTCTGTATACATAGAAAGAAAATTACTATCCTATGTGTACCAAAAATATATTTCAGTGTAAAGGTGATTCTTTTTATTTTATATAGATTTGTATAACTTATGTATTTTTACATGTGAAAAAGCAAACTATAATTATATAAGTTTTAAAAAGCACTTATCTTCCCTAGTCAGCTAAAGACAATACAGCAGAAATATATATACTTGATATATTTACTATAATAAATCAATGAATTAGCCCATGTGCATAGTGCTTCAGAAAAGATAAAAATGGTCTCTGCTCTTAAAGAGTTTATATTCAGTGACAAGACAACATACCAGAAAGGAAACAGAGCAAAAAACAGAGCAGATTTGTTCAAATGTACGGCAGTATTTTCTCTTAAGCCTGCTACAACTAACGAACAGAGGGAAGTCAGTTAAACTCTATGTAATCTTCCTCATTTGTCAATGTCATTGCTATCCTACCTAAGTCAAGCTGTTGCGAGATAAAACTCAGTCACACACAAAGTAGTGCCTCACATACACACACAAATGTATTAAGTGGATGCATTACTAACACTCTTCTGGCTGAGAAGTGATTTAAGTGTTGCTTTGTGTCTCAGATAGTGAACCTGAGTTAAAATTACTCTTTTAAAATAACCTTATAAATATATGTGGAAAGAATGACAGAAGACTGGTGGGTAGTCTCACTCTTCTCTGTTTAAAGACTGAAAGTCTAATTTCCAAAGATGTCTTGACTTTTTTTAACTACAAAGGAAACTGGAGAAGACAAAGAATCCACATAATTCCTGGGAAACAATGTGTCTACTGTCTAAAACCACATGTGACTAGGTAGGTTTGTTTCTTTTTTTGGCTTGGGAAAAGTTGTACCACACCACAACTCATGGTCTTTAGGGACACTAAAGCTTCCTGAAAGAAAAGGATCGATAGATTTCCACATTCTTTCTTCAGTTTCATGGTCATTGATGTATTTCTAGAGATTGTCAAGGAAGGTCTTTACTGACACTGATGAGCAGAAAAGGGTACAAAATTTCCACTATGTGAAAGACTGGCAGGACTGATGCTGAGGCCGAAGCTCCAATATTTTGGCCCCTTGATGCAAAGAACTGACTCATTGGAAAAGATCCTGATTCAGGGAAAGATTGAAGGCAGGAGAAGGGGACGACAGAGGGTGAGATGGTTGGATGGCATCACTGACTCGATGGACATGCATTTGAGCAAGCTCCAGGAGTCGGTGCTGGACAGGGAAGCCTGGCGTGCTGCAGTCCATGGGGTCACAAAGAGTTGGACACAATTGACTGACTGAACAACAACAAATGTGAAAGACTGTGAATGGACTTTGTTGATGACCAGAGCTCAACATGTGCTTGACTGTCATGGGAAAGGGCATTATCGTAAGCATGACATTTGTTTAACTCCTGAAATATTTCCTGAAATCTATGAGTAATAAACATATTTTTGATCATTTAATAACTCCAACATACTTCACTATGTATTATGAATTAACATAAGTTCAGCTGTCCCTTAGTATCTCTGGGGAATTGGTTCCAATATTTCCTGCTGCTGCTGCTGCTAAGTCGCTTCAATCTTGTCCGACTCTGTGCGATTCCATAGACGGCAGCCCACCAGGCTCCCCCATCCCTCGGATGCTCCAGGCAAGAACACTGGAGTGGGTTGCCATTTCCTTCTCCAATGCTCCAATAGTTCCAATGGATAGCAAAATCTGCAGATGCTTAAGTTCCTTATATAAAATGATAGAGTACAGTTGGTCCTTGCTATCCCTGTGCTCTACACCTGCCACTAGGGAGGGTCAACTGTATGTATCTATAAACAAACTCTGTTCCAGGAACTCACATGCTAGAAAAAAACAGTAAGCTACATATGTTAACAATTATATTATGAAATTAACACTGATACACATTAAACATACTAATTTTATACAAGCAGAAGATAGGTTTTACTTCTATTACTTGAAATTGAGAAAGATTCTGCAGAAAGATTCAAAGATGAGATGTCAACTGACTGGAGCTTTGGACCATAAAACGTAAAAGGTGGATAGAATCTCATGATACAGAGATACAGGACAAGGCATTTATGACTGAAAACCATAGATAACTGACAAGAGAGAAAATAGAAAACACAGAATGGATCTGGGTAACAATGGGCAGTAATTTTGTGTTTTAATTTTTTTTAGTTCTTAAAAAGTTTTTTTTTTTCCTTGTTCCTTTATCACTGGAGGATGACTACTTCACAATATTGTGTTGGCTTCTGTCATACGACAATGTATACATCTATCTCCTCCACAAGTATACATGTCTCCTCCCTCCCGAACCTTCTCCCTACCCCTGTAGGTTGTCACAGAGCATCAGTTAACTACCTGTGCCGACAGCAGCCTGGCACTGGCTATCTACGCTACATATGGTAACGTATACAGGTCAAAGCTACTCTCTCAGTTTGGTCCACCTTGTCCTTCCCCTGCTGGGTCCAAAGTCTGTTCTCTACGTCTGTGTCTTTTGAGTTTCCATTCCAAGGAGGTAGTACAATAGAAACATGAATTAAAAAAGAAGAAAAGAGTAGAGAGCTGGGTGTGAATGAGGAACTGTGTTAAAAGTTCACTTCGGAACCTGTTAAAATACATGCTGGCAAGATATCCTGGTAGAATGGCATATAAGGCAGGTTGAAATGTGAAGCTCGATTGTTAGAAATATCAGAACTTTATGGAAGTTATTCTCAGCAGAAGTGACTATTGAAGTCATTTAGGATTTTGTGTTTTAAAACTACTTCCCTAACCTTCAAAGTTCTCTAGAACTTTCATTTTCTAGACTTATGACTCAGGGGAAAAATTGAACTATATTAAATTCTGTGGGCAATTTTTATTAGTTTTAATAGAAATTAGGGTCTTTCCTAATTAAGACTATTGTTTAAATTCTTCTGTTCAGTTTTTAACTTTAGAGATGTTATCATCTTTATATATGCTACCAATATAACAATAAATAGTAGCTCAAAAGTATATTATTAAAAACAAATTATGTCTTCAAATTAGGAAAGACATAGCTTTCTTTTGAGAATATAATTTGTTTTTAACTGAGCAATTTTCTTTTTTGCATACATGTAATTTGTGTTCACTTTTGTACTTCTGTACTAGACTTCAGTTAAAATTTTACTCACAATAAGGCTCATCATTTTATTTAAGCGACTTATTTAATCCAAATTGAAGTGTGTGGCTGAGAAGCCCTTTCCAAATAATGGGAACGTGTCTTTAGTTTAACCTAGATCAAGTGCTTGTATTTTAAAACTCATGTGAATAGGCTTCATAGCAATTACCTGCAATCTGCCCCTGAGCTTTTGACATTAAACAATTAAGCTCTATTTCTTGACTTTCAATTAGTGTATTCACTATCCCACTCCATATTTGATAAGTTGATTAATGGATCACCAGAGCAATTTCAATCTTGTCAAAATAACAAAGAATTCACACTATTTGTTCTTACTAACTACATTTAAAATCTTAATTCAGGCTCTGAGGCAGAACTTAACCTTGGGGATTCTAAAGAAAGATGCGGAGTGGGAGAGAGAAGGGTAGCTGCTTCCAGAAAAGTTCTAGAGGTCATGATGAAGGAGAAGTAGGTGTGGGCAGACCCAAAGTGCTCACGGTATTGTATGTAATTCTTTTTTAGCTTCATGGTTAAATTATACAATAACTTTTGACTATTGAAATGCTATAAAAATATTTGGTTCAGAAATGTTTCATTCCATTTTTCCAAATGCAAAGAACTCTTTTAATGATTTTGTTTGGACATCAGATGCTACATTCCTCTAGGAACCAATTATTCTGCCTGAAACATTTGTTTGCTGCCATGTAGACATGGGTTAGGTGACAGAAATCACAGACTTTCAAAAGATTAGCAGAGGCAGAGGAAAAAAAAAAAACATACACACTTTAAAAAGCCTTAGGGGCAAACATAGAAACAACCCACATGGAAAAATTGAGCCAATGATGAAAAATGCCTCTTTTGATATTTTACAGAGGCAAATAAAATGTGGAAATAATGTTGCTGAAAATAAAATTTCTTTTATAGTTGTATGAAACTACTTCCATATAGGATTACATACTGTGTGAGGTGAAAAGTAAAAAAGAATCTATAGCAAATGTTTTACCATGGAGTCAGATTTTCTGATATCACATATGATAGGATATAGTGCCACTATTTTGGGGACAAATGAAGTTTTTAGATCATAAACATCACAAAGTCACCTAAACCTAAAATATTTAAAATCCTAATAAATGTAAAAGATGATTTATAGAATTCTAAAGTTACTCAGGGCTAGCGCCTTTCTTTGGGCCTTGGATTCACAGGAAGGTCAATCTTCTATAGCTCACTATAATGTCACTATAGTCACTAGCCAATCTTTCTCTTCCTCTTCAAATATTTTGAGGTAAACTTCCAGGTCTCAAGTGTTACTGTTAGGTGCTCAGTCATTTCCAACACTTTGTGACCCATGACTTTAGCCCACCAGGCTCCTCCGTCCATGGAATTCTCCAGGCAAGAATATTGGAATGGGTTGCCGTGCCCTTCTCCAGGGGATCTTCCCTGGAGATCAAGGCTCAAAAGCCTGGGTCTCCCACATTGTAGCCAGATTCTTTACATCGGAGCCACCAGGGAAGTCTTTCCATGTACCAGGGCTACCATAATTTAGCCTTACAAAGTGGTACCCATTGTTCTCTCTCTCTCTCCCCAACATTTTGGCAACCAAATATTCAATTAAATGGAAACCACTCACTCAGTTCTTACCATGAACACATTTTGACCAGACGAATTTCTTCCAATCTTTCCTCTAGTTAACTCCCAACATCTAGTTGTACTAGTTCACTAGTAGCTAAACTTGCCTTTGGCACAATTCTTGTCCTTTGCTCCTTCCCTTGCATGGCCATTTCTTTTGTGATGAGTCTTTCTACCCCTTTTCTCTGCTGTAAACCAGGGAGCCTATCACAAATGAGCAAACACTCCCTGCTTCACCTCCTACCCTTGGAGAATGACATTTCTTTACCAAAAATATTCTTTCCATTATTTATTTCATATTTCCTTGTCTGAAAAATATAATGTCTTCCAAAATGCCCCTTCTCTGTAGAAATTTCCCAAGAGAGGGTTAATCTCTTATGGTGTGAGTTTCCAAAAGGGAAGGCAAACGATCCTCGTCCCTGCTCACCAGTTCTAATTCCCTGCTCTGTTTTCTTAGTTACTCAAGGAGGCATGTTTTTGAGTCCTAGGTTCTATCACAGAGTTAAGAATATACATTTTAGAGCAAAAACATCAGAGGTTTCTTCCCAAATGCATCACCATTTTTCTTAATTTCTTCAATGCTCCTCTACCTGCCTCCCTATAGCACTTAGGTTTCCCTTTTCTCTTTCTTCGTTCCTATCTCAGTATTGGTAGATCACTCACACTGATGGCAACTTGTGCACTTTGATGGATCAAGTTATTTTACTAAAATTCCCCATAATTCTTTCAAAAAGACTCAGAATCCAAGATATCATTTTATGCTCCCCATTACCATATACTGATAAAAATTGATTTTAACTATTAAAATTATTGTTTAAAAAATATTTTGAACATTCCTTATCTATCAAATATCAGCCTTTTCCAGGGTTGGCCACCCCCAACACTTCAATGCTGGGAAGTCATACATACTTCTTTATTTCACTTTTACTATTACATTTTACTAACCAGCCCTGACTAAATCCTCACCAGGGAGCTACCTGGTCTGAGCCACCAGGGAAGTCCAGATCCTCACTACCTCTCAGCTATTCCTTATTTCTTATTTTCTCCCAACTGTATTCTCCACAAATGACTGCCTGAAATCTTTTCTGACAGTACTCCCTGACTGTGGAATCAGGGTCCATGGGTTCTCCATCTTTCTTACTCTTTTTTCACAGACAATTATTTCCTTATAGATAATTGAGGGCATGCTTTCATTAATTCCAGCAATCAGAAACCCCTCCACAGTGCCACAATATCTGTGTATCATCACTGAATCACTTCTTATCTCTTCTCCAAAGCAAAGCGGGCACTCCTGCCTATTACAGTCTCACTCGTAGAGTCTTGCCCCACATCCTCTTTTTTTCCCTATATGCTTTTATGTGACCCTTTTCAAGATGAATGTATTGTAGAGGTTAAGAACATGGGCTCTGGCACCAGGCTACCTGAATTCAAATACTCATGCTGCAATATATTAACCACAAGAACAGTTATAAAACCTTTATTAGCATCAGGATCCTCATCTGTAAAAGAGAAGGGATAATAACAATACTTCTCTTACACAGTTGCTGTAATAAATGAGATAATCTAAGATGTTTCTATCAGTGGTGACCAAAGTGTTTTCTACTGCTATAAAAGTATTTTTCTTAAATCCAGCACTTTCACTTATTGTACTCTTCCAGCTTCTTTACTACAACCTACTAAAATAGACAAATCACATATTTTAAAATAGAATTCTCTGTAACTGGCAAATTTACTTGAAATAAAATGACTTGTCATAAAATATTTAACAAGATTGGTGCATTTCATTTTCTGGATTCACCACAAATGTAATATACAATGTTTCTAGATCAATATATGGAAATTACAGTATTTTTAAAGTATTATTAAATAATAGCATGACTGCTTTATTTAATCTAAGCATTAATAGTTAATAATTAATGAGTAGAAATATGTTATAGTCTTCCTCTTGATGCTTNACCACAAATGTAATATACAATGTTTCTAGATCAATATATGGAAATTACAGTATTTTTAAAGTATTATTAAATAATAGCATGACTGCTTTATTTAATCTAAGCATTAATAGTTAATAATTAATGAGTAGAAATATGTTATAGTCTTCCTCTTGATGCTTTGATATTAAAATACTATTAAAGAGCATTCATATGTATTTACCATATCTGTAAATATTTCAATGAGACTTTGAAAAATGTCTTTCATTTTTGATTATTAGAAACTGAAAAAGTATTCCTTTTAGTTGTTCAAATTTTATATTCCTTTGTTCTGCCTATGATAAGACACATTATTTCTTGAATTCTGATTGAAGTACACGAGCTTGTCTGTTAATTCCAACTGGGTATATGGCAACTAGGCTCTGTATCTTGCATTTGGTACTGGTATCTGGCTATGATGTTCTCAGGAGACCTCACAGGGATGATTTTCAGAGTGAGATGATTCTATTGGGCACCCAAGTCACTTAGAAGAACACTTTGTAGTTTGTTTCCATGCTTACATTTTTAAAATATAAGAAACATGTGGATAAGTGAACATTAGATATGCAAGGTAATGCATGAATATAAATGTAAAGAATATTGGAAAGCAAAAATTTTCCTATTGTGAAACTTTGCAATGGCTTAAGACATATAAGTAAAAGTTTAAAGCTTTAAAAGATCATTTGCAATCCACATTGAAGCCTATAGCTCTATTGCAGGCATTTAAAAAGGTTGTGTGCATCAGGGTAGAAAAAGAAATCGCTTTAATCTAAATATGGTCTTGCTACAACCGTCTGGGACAAAAATATGAAATTGGACTCTCTTACATTCAGTATTTACAACCCTAGTTGCACTTTTTAAAAAGTATATAGGGATTCCATATTTAAGAATCAAGAATCACAAAAATAATATGTTATGACAAGGAAAAGTCATGGTGAATAGTTTTAATATCTAATGAGATTTGTCTTTAAACTATTCAATAAATTCTTTATTTAAACCTAAACTAATTAAAAAGAAAAACCATTTTAGCAAAGTTTTGGCCTAGATGTACATGAAAGGTTCCCTTAAGAAGTAAATAATAGAACTCACAAACTCAGATGCATATTTTTCTTTTTTAAAAGTTAATTTTAATGAAATTCTTATAGTGAGCTGCATTCAAATGTAATGAAAACTGGCAACTAACTGTAGTAGAATAAAATGCATGTCAAATTTAATTGTCTTCAGTAATTCAGTTTTATTAATTTGTAATTGAATTAGAATTTAAATTTGGGGAACTTTTTTCCCTGTGGAATAATTCTAAACTGATCTGTTGTTATGCAATTTCCTGAGTGGAGACCTTTTTTAAATGTCAAAAAATAGATAATAATAATAAAAATACTTAAGAAGAAATATCATTTCCTATGGCTTGGATAATGGCACCTTAATCAACATTAAAATCTTATCAATATAATTGCCATAAACATATTCCTTAAAAAGGAAGTGACTTTTATTTATCTATTTACTTATCCTGCAGTCTAAAGAACAGTGGCATTTTATCAGGTATACTATATAGTATCCAGTTATTTTGAGCTTGTTGAGATTACCCTTTTTTTAAACTTGTCAAATTTATTTTATTTCCGCAGTTTAAATATTTATGACATGCTTTAGCTTTTGGTATACAATAAAGTCTTTTAGTTCATTTATTTATCAGAGGTTTTCACAATGTGTTATGGAGATTAAAATATTTAGATAATGATGACGATAGCCCATTACATTCTACAGACATTATATTAGGTTGGTACAAAAGTAATTGCATTGCAAAACCAAAAAAGGTTTTGCATTGCACTTTGCCTTATGATATTGGGATACATTCTTAAATAAATGTGGTTATGGTATTTTAATACACATTTCTCACTTTATTTTTTTGCTAATGACATTACTTGCTGTTTATTTTATATTTATGTTAGACTAGGGAAATAGTATTGGAGAAGGAAATGGCAACTCACTCCAGTGTTCTTGTTGGAGAATCCAAGGGACGGGGGAGCCTGGTGGGCTGCTGTCTGTGGGGTCGCACAGAGTCGGACATGACTGAAGTGACTTAGCAACAGGAAAAAAGTGTTAGACAAAAAGCAAAATCAAGCAATTTTTCTAATTTTGAGTTCAAATGGGTTGTAAAGCAGCAGAGACAGCTCGCAATATCAACAACACATTTGGCCCAGCAACTAATAACAAAAATAAAATGCAGTGGGTTCAAGAAATTTTTCAAAGGCAACGAGAGCCTTGAAGATGAGGAGCACAGTGGCTGGCCATTGGAAACTGATGATGACTGAGAGCATCATCAAAGCTGATCCTCTTACAACGACACAAGAAGATGCTAAAGAACTCAACATTGACTATTCTATGCTCACTCAGCATTTGAAGCAAATTGGGAAGATGAAAAAGTTCTATAAGTGGGTGCCTCATGAGCTGATCAGACATCAAAAAAATTTTCATTTTGAAGTGTCATCCTCTCTTATTCTATGCAACAATTATGAATCATTTCTCCATCAGACTGTGATGTGCAATGACAAGTGGGTTTTAAAAAACAACCCGTGAGGACCACTTCAGTGTTTGGACAGAGAAGAAGCTCCAAAGCATTTCCCAAAGCCAAACTTGTACCAAAAACGGTCATGGTTACTGTTTGGTGGTCTGCTGCTGGTCTGATCCACTAGAGCTCTCTGAATTCTGGTGAAACCATTACATGCGACAGGGATGCTAGGCAAATTGATGAGATGCACCAAAACCCACAATGCCTGTAGTCAGCATTGATCAACAGGATGGGCCTAATGCATCTCCACAACAACACTAAACACATACCGCACAACCAACATTTCAAAAGTTAAACAAAGTATGTAAAGGAAATAAAAAGTGTGATTAAAGTATCACATCACAGCAGTCACAATAAGTGAAAGTGAAGTCGCTCAGTCGTGTACGACTCTTTGCGACCCGGTGGATGTAGCCCATCAGGTTCCTCCATCCATGGGATTCTCCAGGCAAGAATATTGGAGTGGATTGCCATTTCAGTCACAATAGCCAACATCAAAAAAATTACAAACACAATAGAACAAAATAGAAAGCCCAGAGATAAACCCACGCACCTATGGACACCTTATCTTTGACAAAGGAAGCAAGAATATACAATGGAGAAAAGACAATCTCTTTAACAAGTGATGCTGGGAAAACTGGTCAACCACCTGTAAAAGAATGAAAGTAGAACACTTTCTAACACCACACACAAAAATAAACTCAAAATGGATAAAAGATCTAAATGTAAGACCAGAAACTAAAACTCCTAGAAGAGAACGTAAGCAAAACACTCTCCAACATAAATCACAGCAGGATCCTCTATGACCCACCTCCCAGAATATTGGAAATAAAAGCAAAAATAAACAGATAGGACCTAATTAAAATGAAAAGCTTTTGCACAACAAAGGAAACTATAAGCAAGGTGAAAAGACAGCCTTCAGAATGGGAGAAATAGCAGCAAATGAAGCAACTGACAAAGAATTAATCTCAAAAATATGCAAGCAACTCAATTCCAGAAAAATAAATGACCCAATCAAAAAATGGGCCAAAGAACGAAACAGACATTTCTCCAAAGAAGACNACCCTCTCCAGCATTTATTGCTTGTAAACTTTTGGATCACAGCCATTCTGACTGGTGTGAAATGGTACCTCATTGTGATCTTGATTTGCATTTCTCTGATAATGAGTGAGGTTGAGCATCTTTTCATGTGTTTGCTAGCCATGCATATGTCTTCTTTGGAGAAATGTCTATTTAGTTCTTTGGGCCCATTGGACTCTGAGGGAGAGGGAGAGGGTAGGATGATTTGGGAGAATGGCATTGAAACATGTATACTATCATGTAAGAAATGAAGTGCCAGTCTATGTTCGATACAGGATACAGGATGCTTGGGGCTGGTGCATGGGGATGATCCAGAGAGATGATATGGGGTGGGAGGTGGGAGGGGGATTCAGGATTGGGAGCTTGTATACACCCGTGGTGGATTTATGTCAATGTATGGCAAAACCAATACAGTACTGTAAAGTAAAATAAAGTAAAAATAAAATTAGAAACAACAACAACAATAACAAAAAAGAAACTTAGCTTCTTTATTTTCTAATACATGACTGATCTTCTTTACAATCTCCTCACATCCCATCAGGAGGGGAAGACAAATACTTTCAGCTTCCTATTTCTTGCATCATAGGCTATACTAGTTTTAACAGAGTATTTTTAATGATTGAGTCTCTTTTGGATAAATACTTTTCAAATTTCCTCTCCTCATCTCTACTCCTGCCTCCTTCCTTCCCTGCTGACACCCCCCCCCCCAAGGGCAACACAGAAGACAAATGACTGGAAATCATATAGAATTCTGTAGAATCTTACTGGTCTCTTCTGGGTCCTGTCATGGGGCAGTCACTCAGTCTTTCAGGTATAACTTGTTATGTCTGACCTTTTGGAGGATATGCAAGTATCTGTGACTAGAATACACAGTCTAGGGCATTTATATGATATGCAATCACTTCATTCAGACCCTGGGTCTTAGCCAGTATGCTGCTCCGATTAGTACTTTAATATCAAATCACATGTTTGAGTACCAAGTACAGGCCTTGGGGGAAAAGGGAAGGATTCTTTAAGACAATCTTTCTGGCCACTCTTCACCAAGATCTTCAGGCATATGCATCTGGATCTTTCTACTGGGCCCTTTCCTTGGGGTTTATCTTGACTGGGAGAAATGAAGAAATGAAAGATCTCTCCATAGTACTTAGTCAGCTCACTTTTCTTTCCCATCATCTGCCAGGACAGAAGGGGCAATTGATCTACTTCTTCCTGGTACAGATTTCTCTTATATAATATCCTTCTTCTTCTTTCTTAATAGAAGGAGGAGTATTTCCATATATGAGAGAAACTATAATTTGAAAAGAAACTCTAAACTCTGAGTTGGCCAAGTCTGTCTCTTGATAAAGCACAAGGGGACAATGTTTTAACACTCTCACATATGATTCTAAATACAAGGGCACAACCAGGATAAAAAAGTAACAAAATAGAAAAGCGTTCTGGAATGGCAGAGTGAGATAGCTGGTGAAACTCTCTACTCACAAAAACAGAAGATACTGGCAAAACAACTAAAATCATTTCGTAACTTTAGAAATTAACCAAAACCACAAAACAAACTGAAAATTGTCCACACGAGAGAAACTAAACTTCTGTAAGGAAGCAGTAACTATGTCATTTTAACATGAGCTATTCCTATTCCCCTTTCCTCTCCAATCAGGTAGAGGGATAGTCATGAAAAGCCAGCAGTCTTGCATCCAGTGGAGAGGAATGACCATTTCTGGAACTTGATTAAAAGACCCATCTATATAGTGCTATCAATATTTTGTCTGTATTCGAAGCTACCTGGAAAATTTTCATTCCAGGTTGTTGGGCTGTTTTCACTCAGAGTTAGTTCAGCAACAAATAAAAACTCTATCCCCAGGATGTTACCTGCTAGTAATCTACTGGCAACATCATAGCTATTGGTCTAAGACTATGATTTCAGTTGAGACAAGAAAAGAGTATGACCAAAATTCTTACAGGAAGTCCTGGAGCTAGGTAACTAGAACTAAGGAATTAAAAAAGCTCCATACTTCTGAGAATCTAGAAGACAATGTGTATGCAGGACTTGGCCTGGGAAAGGAGAAGACTCCTGCTATTCTAGTCCACATTTGTCTTACATTTACATTCTGCACAAGCAGGAAGTGAAATCTAAGACTGCTTCATAAACTGTCCGAATTTTGAAGGCATGCCTTCACACACAGATCCCTTTGGCCAAAGGTGAAAGACATGTAGACAAAGCATTTAAGAAAATCTCTGATAGATCATAGGTTGGCCACTAAACAATGCTAACTCAAGGGTAACTCCTAGGAATCAAGATTAAAAATAAAAACAAAAATTTAAAAGCCTAGGAGAGAACTCATTGGCCACGTGTTTCAAAATACTAGCAACAATAAGAAACTTTGGGTAGGGTGATCTGATACCATAGTTGTTATATTATTCAATATACTATCTAAAGTCTCCAGTTTCAGAATTTATGAGACATACACAGAACAAAATAAAATATGGCACATATACAGGAAAAGAAAGGAAGCCAAGGAAAATGTCCCTGAAGGGGAAGTGTTGGTGGACTTAGTAGCCAATGACTTTAAATCAGTCATTATAAATATGTTAAGATAACAAAATAATTAAAGCATGACAGTGATATTTTGTCAATTAGAGAATATCAATAAAGAGAGAGTTAAAAAAAAACAAACTAGTAGACATTCTGGAGTTGAGACGTACAATCCCCAAAATAAGAAATGTTTACTAGAGGTGCTAAAAAAATAAATTTGAGCTTACCAAAGAAAGAATAAGTCAACTTGAAGATAGGTGAGTTGAAGTTATCCAGTCTTAGGAAGAAAAACAAAAAGAATGAAGAAGAAATAAACAGCTCCTCAGAGAGACTGTATCCACAGGGATACAATCAAGTATATGAACATATGCAAAATGAATATCTCAGAAGGAGAGATGAGATAAAGGGACCAAAAGAATATTTGAAGAAATAATGGCCCCAAGCTCCCCAAATTTGATGAAAATCATCAATCTACACATCTTAGAACCTCGATGTACTGTAAGATAAACTCTAAATGATCTATATAGAGACACATCATAATGAAACTTTAGAAAGTCAAAGACAATAAGAATCTTGAAAGCCTGAGAAGTGACTCATAACATACAAGGAATCCTCATTAGAAACCATGGAGACCAGAAGATGAGGTGAGATGATATATTCAACGTACTGAAGAAATAGACTGTCAATGAAGAATTCTATATCCAGCAAAACTATTCTTCAAAAATGAAGGAGAAATAAAGATATTCCCAGATAAACAAACTCTGAGACAATTTGTCACTAGCAGAGTTATTTAATAAAAAATACTAAAGGAAGCCCTTCAGGCTGAAATAAAAGAATACTAGATTGTAACTCAAACCCACACAAAGAAATAAAGAGCACTGGAAAAGGCAAGTACATAGCTTACTATAAAAGACAATATAAACATATTTTTTGTTTTTATACTTTTTTCTTTTGTATTATTTAAAAGACAACCACAGACGGAAATAAGTATAAAACTATTTTATTTGGAATGTGTAAATATATCACTTCTTGGTCTTTTGGCTAAGATCAAGTGTGGAATGTGTAAATATATAATTTGTATAAAAGAATAAAGAAAGGGAAATAAATAAGCATAAAGAAAGGGAAAAGGAGCAGAGTTATTTTGGAGCAAAATACCATTGAAATAAAGTTAGTATTAGCTTGATCTAGGTTGTCTTAAATTAGTTTATGTGCTGCTGAAGCAAGCACAGATTGTTTTAAATTAGAATGCTAATTTTAATTCCTATGACATCCACTATTAAAATAACTTAAAAATCACAGAAACAATAGGAGACTCAAACTGATATAGTATACGGTATGTATTTAACACAAAAGAAGGCAGTTACAGAGGAAAAGAGGAACAGAAAGACATATAAAAAATGCGTAGCAAAATGGCAGACATAAATCCTACCTTATCAGTAATTACAATAAGTAGATTAAACACTTCAATCAAAAGGCATAGGTTGACAGAATATTTAAGAGAACATAATTCATTTATGTATTGTCTATAAGAAATATGTTTTAGATTCAAATCAAATAGGTTTGAAAGTTAAAAAATGGAAAACAATATACAAAACAAAGAAAAACTAAAAGAGAGCTGGGATGGCTATACAATATCAGACAAATAAGATTTTAAGACGAAACTCATTACTGAAAAAAAGGACATTTTAGAGTAAAATCATCAATCCATCACGAAGACATCACAAAGAGTAAAACACTTAGGAATAAATGTAACAAAAAGAGTACAGGAATGAATCTAACAAGAAGGACAAGACTTGCACATTGAAAACTACAGAGCGTNGAAACTCATTACTGAAAAAAAGGACATTTTAGAGTAAAATCATCAATCCATCATGAAGACATCACAAAGAGTAAAACACTTAGGAATAAATGTAACAAAAAGAGTACAGGAATGAATCTAACAAGAAGTACAAGACTTGCACATTGAAAACTACAAAGCGCTGAAAAAACTGTAAAAATTTAGATAAATGGAAAGACAACCTATGTTTATATATTGGAAGAATTAATAGCATTACAACAGCAATATAACAATGGGGACCATCAATATTTGTATTGATCCACAGATTCATTATAATCCCTATCAAATCCCAGATTCCAAATTGCAGAAATTGGCAAGGTGATGTGAACATTTTATGGAAATAAAAGAGATAGGATATTGCCAAAAGAATCTTGTAAAAAAAAAGAACAAAATTGGAAAAGTCATACTTCCCTGCTTCAAAATTTACTTCAAGGTTACAGTAATCAAGATAGTATGGTGCTGGCATAAGAATAGAAATATTGATTTATTATAATTGAGAGTCCAGATATTAGCTCTTATGTTTATGATCAGTGATTTTTTTCTTTAAGAAGGGTGCCAAAATAATTCAGTGGGAAAATATAATTTTTTCAACAAATGGTTCTAGGACATCTGAATATTCACATGGAACAGTGTAAAGCTTGATCTCTGCCTCACATTATTATAAAACATGAACTCAGAATGGGTCATAGACTTAAATATGAGCTAAAACTATAAAGCTTGTAGAAGAAAAGTTAGGAGTAATTCTGTGACCTTGTGTTAGACAGCATTTTCTTAGAGATGACATCAACACCCATAAATAACAGAAGAAAAAGAAGATAAATGGGATTTCATTAAAATTAAAAACATTTACCTCAAAGGACATGATCAAGAGAATGAGGACAACCCACAGACTGAAAGAAAATATAAATTTTATCTCTGCTAAAGGATTTGTATCCAGAATATATTTTTAATAAAGCTTACAACTCAATAATAAAAAGAAAAACTCCCTAATGAAAAGAGAAGCCAATTATAAAAGAGCACAGGATTTGGATAGACATTTCTTCAATAATAATATACTAATAGCCAACACAAATATGAAAAGATGCTTGACATCAGTAGTCATTAGGTAAATGTCAATCAAAACTATAATCACTTCATACCCACTGTACTGTGAAGTTGCTCAGTCATGTCCGACTCTTTGTGACCCCACGGACCATAGCCTACCAGGCTCCTCCATCCATGGGATTTTCCAGGCAAGAATACTGGAGTGGGTTGCCATTTCCTTCTCCAGAGATCTTCCCAACCCAGGGATTGAACCTGGGTCTCCCACATTGTAAGGAGACGCTTTTACTGTCTGAGCCACCAGGGAAGCCATACCCACTAGGGTGGTGAAATTAAAAAAGACAAATAATAGCAAATATTTTGCTAACAGGAATGTAAAATGGTGTGCCTACTTTGGAAAACAATTTGATAGTTCCTCATATTATTAATAAGAGTTACAATACAGCCCGGCCATTTTGTTCTTAGATATATACCCAAGAGAAATGAAGAAGGAAGACATGTGTCCTCACAAAAATGCATCCACAAATGCTCATAATAGCCAAAAATTGGAAACAACTCAAATATTTTTCAACTGATGAATGGATAAACAAATGTGGTATATCCATAGTGTAATATATTTAGCCAGAAAAAGAAATGAAGTACTGATATATGCTATAAAGTAGACGAATCATGATAAGCATTAAGTAAAAGAGCTAATCACAAAAGACCAAATACTGTATGATATCATTTATGTGATGTCTCCCTATAAAAAAACCAGAATCCAGTTCAAGAGGTAAAGTGTTCATTTGGGATCAAATAATTGCAATTTGAGGTACATAGATTTAGGTAAAAGCCCAAATGGTATTTTGATTACAGGATAGGGGATAAGAGTTTTTATGGGGAAAAGATATGGTTTTTTAAGTTTGCAAATTTTATTAAAAAAAATTATGGTGTTTTAAAAAAGTTAACTGGTGCAAGATGAGGTAATTAATCAAAGTGAAGTCTTATTTGGTAAAAGATGATTTGTACTTTGATTGGTCAGGTGAAAGACACTAAGTAAAAGTTCATTTTTATCAGTCCTTTCAAGGATATTCTTGCTGATTCTTGGAACATTGGTGCCCTGGCCTAGTTCAGAGTTTCAGAAAACAGGATGTACAATGCAGGTCTTCTGGAATGGCTGCTCCAGCTCTATTTTAAATAGTTCTACTTATATTGTGTGGCTTAGTCACCAAGTCATGTCCGACTCTTGTGACCCTGTGGACTATAGCCCATTAGGCTCTTTGTACAATGGGATTTTCCAAGCAAGAATACTGGAATGGTTTGCCATTTTCTTTTCCAAAAGTGAAAGTTGCTCAGTCCTGTCCGACTCTTTGTGACCTNTTGAAAAAACTTAACTGTGGCTATAATAAATGGACCTGAAATCTAAAAATTCATGTTTACTGTGAATGAAGAGGTCAAAAGTTTAGGTAGCAGGAATGCAATCCACTTTCCCATCATCTATTTATTTCCTGAGAAGGTTAAAAGGACATTTATTTTGCCAAAGCACTTAAAAAGAAAAAATTCACCGGTGATGGGTTCACAAGCATCCTGACTAGCACCATAGTGTTGGCCCTCTTGCTGATAGGGATGAAGGTATACAAACAATGCTACCACTGCAACAGGCATCTCTGTTTCATTGTGCAGGAGAGACTCTAGAATGTCAGAAGACAAATGGCAGCTTAACTACCAGCTTAAATGTGCATATTATTTTTATAATAGGTATTACAACAGGAAACTAAATTAAAATGGTGATATCAATAAGGATAGTTGAGGTAGATAAGTAATCTGAAATTTTTAAGGGACTGTGACTATGTTTACTTATACTGCTACGCTTAATAATTTATTCACAAAATTGTTGCTTTCTGTCTTTCTGATTCAGAGGTTTTCCGCATTAGGGGTGTTAGTACTCAAGAGGGAGTCCAATAAGATGACAACAATTATTCTACCTGGTCTTTGTGGACTTCCCTATGCTTCTGAATCCATAGATTGATTTTTAAAAGTACTAACAGTAATGTCAGGGTGGGGATATTGCTTCTACCAGAGAAAAATGTCATTGCTGTGACATATGGAAGCAGAGGAGAAGATCATGCATATTTCTTGAGCAGTTTTCTGGAAAATTCCTCATGTGTTCACAGTCAGTGTCAAATTTAGTGCAAGATGATCACAATGTAGTGACACCAAGTGTTCATACTGAGAGGGTAACAGGCAGGAAGGCTAGGGGTCTCCACACAAAGGAAATAGGCTGCAAGTGTCAGACGTTATTTTCTCTCTCTCTGAAGGAGCAGGAGGAAACAAACTACAAGTGTCTGATTTTTTTCCCCTTCTCTACACAAAATTAAAAGGCGGTTTCTCTTAAAATTCCGTGTTGCCATGACAACACCTGACTCCACCAGAACTTTTCTCAAGCCTTGAGCTAAGCAATGCGTTTTTCTTATGGAAATGTTTTACTTAAGCTGTTAATGAACTATGTATTTACCCTAGACTCTGTCTGTCTTCAGCAGTGGCAACAGGACTGACTGTAAAAGGTCAGTTTTCATTCCAATTCCTAAGAAAGGCAATGCCAAAGAATGTTCAAACTATCTCACAATTGCACTCATCTCACACGCTAGTAAAATAATGCTCAAAATTCTCCAAGCCAGGCTTCACCAATACGTGAACCGTGAACTTCCTGATGTTCAACCTGGTTTTAGAAAAGGCAGAGGAACCAGAAATCAAATTGCCAACATCCGCTGGATCATGGAAAAAGCAAGAGAGTTCCAGAAAAACATTTACTCCTGCTTTATTGACAACGCCAAAGTCTTTGACTGTGTGGATCACAATAAACTGTGGAAAATTCTCAAAGAGATGGGAATACCAGACCACCTGACCTGCCTCTTGAGAAATCTGTATGCAGGTCAGGAAGCAACAGTTAGAACTGGACATGGAACAACAGACTGGTTCCAAATAGGAAAAGGAGTATGTCAAGGCTGAATACTGTTACCCTGCCTATCTAACTTATATGCAGAGTACATCATGAGAAATGCTGGGCTGGATGAAACACAAACTGGAATCAAGATNGGAACAACAGACTGGTTCCAAATAGGAAAAGGAGTATGTCAAGGCTGAATACTGTTACCCTGCCTATCTAACTTATATGCAGAGTACATCATGAGAAATGCTGGCCTGGATGAAACACAAACTGGAATCAAGATTGCTGGGAGAAATATCAATAACCTCAGATATGCAGATGACACCAACCTTATGGCAGAAAGCAAAGAACTAAAAAGCCTCTTGATGAAAGTGAAAGAGGACAGTGAAAAAGTTGGCTTGAAGCTCAACATTCAGAAAACTAAGATCATGGCAACCAGTCCCATCACTTCATGCAAATAGATGGAGAAACAGTGGAAACTGGCAGACTTTATTTTTTTGGTATCCAGAATCACTGCAGATGGTGACTGCAGCTATGAAATTAAAAGACACTTACTCCTTGGGGGAAAAGTTATGACCAACCTAGGCAGAGTATTAAAAAGATGTGTACTTTGTCAACAAATGTCCATCTAGTCAAGGCTATGGTTTTTCCAAAAGTCATGTATGGATGTAAAATTGGTCTGTGAAGAAAGCTGAGTGCCAAAGAATTGATGCTTTTGAACTGTGGTGTTGAAGAAGACTATTGAGAGTCCCGTGGACTGCAAGGAGATTCAACCAGTCCATTCTAAAGGAAATCAGTCCTAATATTCATTGGGAGGACTGATGTTGAAGCTGAAATGCCAATACTTTGGCCACCTGATGTGAAGAAGTGACACATTTGAAAAGACCTTGATGTTGGAAAAGACTGAAGGTGGGAGGAAAAGGGGATGAGAGGATGAGATGATTGGATGGCATCACCGACTCAATGGACATGAGTTCGAATAAACTCTGGGAGTTGCTGATGGACAGGGAGGCCTGGCGTGCTGCAGTCCATGGGGTCACAAAGAGTCGGAAACGACTGAGCTAATAAACTGAACTGTGTTTCTTCAAGTCCTTCAGCTTAAGACTGAGAACAGATGAAGGCTCAACAAACCAGTTGTTTTACTCATACATTGTTCTCCTAATCTATGTTAATGAATCTATATATTTATTTGGAAACCTGCCTTTCTTCAAGATTCATGTCAATCATTATATGGCCTGAGATGACTCACCTGGTGCCAATGTTATCTCAAAATGCATGCTGTGAGGGGCCTTTTGCCACTCTGAATTTTGAGACATTTCCTTTCTCTAAGTAACAGCTTGCTAATAGGTATATAACATACTGCTAAAGGCTAGCAGGGGGGTACTATTTCTGACCCCTTCTGATGTCTATGTCAGAAGCTTTCTATATCTCTTTTATACTTTAATAAAACTTTATTCCACACAAGCTCTGAATGATCAAGCCTGGTCACTGGCCCCTGACTGAATTCCTCTCCTCTGGAAGCCAGGAATCCCACCATCTTTCATGGCTTAGCAAGAATCTTTCAATACATATATCAGTTCAGCTCACTTCAGTCTCTCAGTTGTGTCCGACTCTTCACGTCCCCAAGGACTGCAGCATACCAGACCTCCTTGTCCGTCACCAACTCCCAGAGTTTACTCAAACTCATGTCCATTGAGTCGATGATGTCATCCAACCATCCCATCCTCTGTTGTCCCCTTCTCCTCCCACCCAGCATTTTGCATGATGTACCCTGAATAAAAAATAAGCAGGGTGAGAGAATATAGCCTTGCTGTACTCCTTTCCCAATTTTGAACCAGTCTGTTGTTCTATGTCTGGTTTCAACTGTTGCTTCTTGACCTGCATATAGGTTTCTCACGAGACAGGTAAGGTAGTTTGGTATCCCTATCTCTTTAAGAATTTTCCACAATTTGTGGTAATTCATACAGTCAAAGGCTTTAGCGTAGTCAATGAAGCAAAAGTAGATGCTTTCCTGAACTCAGACCCATTAATGTCTTTGTGTCCTATTGCTTAAAGAGGAAATAATTAAAGACAGTGCCCATACAGTATATAAAGCCGCTAGAGGTGGAAGAGAATAAAATTGTTAAACATGTTAAACTGGCAGAAACAAGGAAGGAAAGAAAGAAATCAAGGGAGAACACAGCAAGAAACAAAACATTGTTATAAAAGTCCTCACGTTTCAAAATGGCTTGAGAGCATATCCAGAATTGCCATATAACATTCATCTTCTACCCCTTTTTTGTCCCCTTCATCTGCATCTAGAACCTCAACTGATCAAATTTCTCTGCATCATAGTCCACTAATTTGTTTATTCTTAAGTAATATGAGTGCTTGATATCTCTCCAATTTGTTAATTCTATAGATGTTCAAGCTGGATTTTAAAAAGGCAAAGGAACCAGAGATCAAATTGCCAACATCTGTTGAATCATCAAAAACACAAAAGAATTCCATAAAATGTGTAGTCCTGCTTTATTGACTATGCCAAAGCCCTTGACTGTGTGGATCACAACAAACTGTAGAACATTCTTAAAGAGTTGGGAATATCAGACCACCTGACCTGCCCCTTGAGAAATCTGTATGCAGGTCAGGAAGCAACAATTAGAACTAGACATGGAACAACAGACTGGTTCCAAATCAGGAAAGGCTGCATATTGTCACCCTGCTTAATTAACTTATATGCAGAGTACATCATAAGAAATGCTGGGCTGGAATAAGCACAAGCTGGAATCAAAATTGCTGGGAGAAATATCAGTAACCTCAGATATGCAGATGACACCACACTTATGGCAGAAAGTGAAGAGGAACTAAAAAGCTTCTTGATGAAAGTGAAAGAGAAGAGTGAAAAAGTTGGCTTAAAGCTCAACATTCAGAAAACTAAGATCATGGCATCCGGTCCCATCACTTCATGACAAAGAGATGGGGAAAAAAGCGGAAACAATGATAGACTTAACTTTATTGGACTCCAAAATCAGTGTGGATGGTGACTGCAGCCATGAAATTAAAAGACATTTGCTCCTTGGAAGAAAAGCTATGACAAACCTAGCCAGCATATTAAAAATCAGAAACATCACTTTACCAACAGATCTCCATATAGTCAAAGCTATGGTTTTATTAGTCATAAAGTTGGACCATATAGAAGGTTGAGTGCTGAAGATGCTTTTGAATTGTGGTGTTGGAGAAGACTCTTGAGAGTTTCTTGGACAGCAAGGAGATCAGACCAGTCAATCCTAAAGGAAATCAACTCTGAAAATTCATTGGATGGACCAATTCTGAAGCTCCAATACTTTGGCCATCCATGCAGAGTGGAATCATTGGAGAAACCTTGATGCTGGGAAAGATTGAGTGCAGGAGGAAAAGGGGGTGATGGAGGATGAGATGGTTGGATGGCCTCACTGACTCCACTGACATTGAGTGTGAGCCAGCTCTAGGAGATTGTGAAGGAAAGGGAGGCCTGCTGGGCTGCAGTCCATGGGGTTGCAAACATTGGACACAGCTTAGTGACTGAACTGGAACAATGAACAACAATGTGTCTGAATAGGAGAGGATGAACATCAGCCAGAAAAGAATAAATTTGTTATTGGAACTTTGTGTACACCATTTTGGAGAAATAGATTATATTTTTATTTGGTGATGAATAATTTCTTACTTTAGGTTAGAATATGTGGTTATTGCTATGGTTGTAACATAGCTTAAGTGAACTTAAGCTTTGGAAGGTTAAGTCAATGTAATCTCCCCGGTGTATTAATTTTGTAGAATTGGCAATAATTCCTAAGGATCAGTTTAGGGCTCATTTCTTCATTCTTTCCAATGGATGTGTAAGTACATAATTTCCAGTAAGAAATTTCTCTCTGTCTAGAACAAGTAGGGCAGTTTTCTTATGTTGGAACTTAGGTAATGCAGAGGTAGACTTTATTTAATGAAAATCCCTATTTTTCTATAGAACTCCTAAATAGATTTCAATATGAAAAAAAATGTGTAGTTTAGCAGTAGGAACTAGAGAAATATTATTTACTCTGCAAAATGCTAAGAAAATAATTTGAATTCCTAGGTAATTTACAGAATAGAGATGACAGAAGAAATGAGTTAGTGAAATGGTACAAAGATAAAGCAACAATTTAGAGTGAAATGAGCTAAAAATATTTATAGTGGAGGGATGACTGAAGGAACAAGAGACTTGTTTATCATCTGCAACAATTTTTTAAAAAAACATTCTTATGACCACTATTATTCACTCCCTCTCTTGAAAATAAAAAAAAAAATTCACTGAAGTCTATTCTATTCACAAATGTCCTGTGAATCTCAACTTAAGAAACAGATAAAACTTAAAATTTGCACCTTGTTGATACAGAATGGAACAAAGAACTTTCAAGATGGAGATGTAATACACAACTTTTCTGATGCAGGAGGAGGCCTTTGAACTTGAAGTGATTAAGAGAATATAGCCCCCTCTAGTAATTTATAGAAATCTTGGCCAAAGTTTCAACTTCTATAGGGCATGGAAAGATGAATTCAGAATGATACATATACATATTTGGAAACTCTTATCTACTCTAAATTCTTCTGCTCTCTTTCCCTTAAAGATCTTCATAAAAACCTTCCAGTGAGAAAGAGCATTTAAATTGGTTAAAACAAATGTCCTATTGTCTTGCGTGTGTTAGACGCTCAGTTGTGTCCAACTCTTTGTGACCCCATGGACTGTAGGCCACCAGGCTCCTCTGTCCATGTGATTCTCCAGGTGGGAACACTGGAGTGTGTTGCCATTCCCTGCTCCAGTCCTATTGTCTTAGCACTGATCAAATAAGCGAACAAATATTTAAAAGTTTAAGTATTCATTCTTTAACTCATGGATTCACACATAGCATTTTTGGATATCCATTTCCCTGCTAACTCTGAATATACAGTGGAATAGGACAGAACTCTAGTGTCTATAGGTTCTACTGCTCACATAGAGGAGTAATTTTAATACTGGAGAAACAATTAAGACACAGATCAATGCAGAATATGGGAGGGAAACCAAGGAGGAGGTATGATACAGCCTGTTAATTAGGATAATGTAGAAATATCTTGAAGATTGAGAAAGTCACCCAAGTATAGAGCCAGGGGGGAGACCACTCTCTGTCTGTCAACCAGACAGAACAGTGTTTGACAATGGCACATGGTTGGTATGGCTGGAGAACAAGGTCAAAGTCAAGGACTAATGGGTTGCTACAGAGGAACCTGGAGAATATAGAAGGAATCAGACAATGAAAGACTTTGGATTTCACTCATAAGGCAATAGTAAACAATCAAGGATTTATATGAGGGTGATTAGGCTGTTATATGAAAAAATGCCTTGAAATGTATAAGATCAGAAACAATGAGGCCAGTAAATAATATAATAACTCAAGTGTCAATAATAAGGGCAAGAAATTAAGTAGGCCACTGATGATGAAGGTGGTTACCAATTCTAGAGACATTACGAAAATAAAGTAGACTGGGCATAATGATATACAAGGGTGAAAAAGAAAGCAAAGAGCCTTAGGATAAAGCCTAGATTTCTCTCTTGTAGTTAAGAGTCAATGCAAAGATAGTAGTAATAAATATGAAGTTATTAAAGCTAAAAAAACCACCACTTTTTGGTCTTAATGAATTTAGAAATTATCCGTTACACTGGACTAAAACATTAAACATAAAGATTTTGTGTCCTTAGGGCTGGGAAAACATTTCATGGTAAATTAGCATGCAAACAATTACAGCTGCCTCATCTTTTTAAATACTTAATCCCAGCAGGCAAGTGTGTTCACATGTATAATAAATGTCCCCTCCCATCAGATCATTTTCTATAAGGAGCCAAGTCCAGTTTTATTAGAGACAGAGTGTTTGCAGCTAAATGAGTTATTGGTGTGCCAATATCACATGCAACCACTAAAAGAACAGCAGATGTAAGTACATAACAATTATTTAATGTGATAAGATACATCTGACATAAAAAGATCCATTCACATATCCATTCATTCTCAGGGTTCATATTTGGTGAATGGTCTCCACATTATTGCAAGATTCTGAATCAAAATAATTTAATCAAAATAGATTCTGATGAGAAAATGGCCAATATATAGAGGAGGCTTTACCTCTTAAAAGTCCACGTAGAGTAGACAAGAAGCCATTCATACTTCTTTTTCTAGATAATGATGTCTCAGAAGGAAATAATTCAATGTTTTGGAGATGTTAAACTCAAAACAGCTTAAAAACTTAAACATAAGACACGACACCATAAAACTTCTAGAAGAGAACATGGGGAAAACATCCTCTGATATCAATCATACCAGTGTTTTCTTAGGTCACTCTCCAAAGGCAATATAAATAAAAGTAAAAATAAATAAATGGGACGTAATCAAACATAAGATTTTGCATAGCAAAAGAAACCATAAGCAAAATGAAAAGACAATCTATGGATTAGAAGAAAATATTAGCCAACAATGTAACTGACAAGGGCTTAATCTCCAAACATCAGCTCATATAATTCAATAACAATAACAACAATGACAATACAAAAAAAACCCAAACAACACAAGCAAAATTGGGAAGATCTAAACAGACATTTCTCCAAAGACGACACACAGATGACCAAGAAGCACATCAAAAGATGCTAAGCATCTCTGATTATTAGAGAAATGTACATCAAAACTACAATGAGATATTACCTCACGCTGGTCAGAACTGCCATCATAAAAAAAGTCTACAAATAATAAATGCTGGAGAGGGTGCGGAGAAAAGGGTAACCTCCTATACCATTGATGGGAATGTAAATNCCTCTTCTTCCACAAGGTTGATCTTAATAAAATTTGATATGCTATTCTGTCTCTAGCTTGAAATCCTGGATTGACTCTCACTTATTTGCTTAAGTGATAAATAAGTTTCTTAGCAACTTACACCAGGTCCAGGTCATATATAAACTGGTCCTTGAATTTCCTTGCCAATGTTACATCAAAATGTATCTTTGCCTTGGGCCCCACTGCAGTTCATACTCTATCAAACTGGAAATATACACCATTCCCTTCTTTGCCTTTTAGTGTACACACACTCTGACAGGGCACTTTTTATTTATCACCTTGGGTTGGATTATCATTTCTCTGCTGATGACTCCCAAATCTCTGTCTCCCTCTGATACTTATTTCCTGGGCTACAGACAAGGATATCCAACTCAAATGTTTATTTCTTCTAAAGTGTACCACAGACATCTCAAACCCAACATTTCCAACAAACTGGATTTATAGTCTTCATCCACAAATTCACTGCATATAGCATTTTTAAGAAAGTGTAGTTATTTTAGGTAAATCAACATATTATAGCAATACTTCATCTTATACATGTAGAAGCAGGCTTAGGAAGTTTAATTTGTCATGACTCCTGGTATTCCAAACAGCCTACACTCTAACTAGATTTAATTTAAAAAAAGGGCATGAATTATGTCCTGTAGTTGAAAGCACAGAGTCAAATCATGCAGGGCTCAAACCATCACTTCAGTCTATTTAGTCCTATTTTCTCCATTTCTTGGTTTCTACATTTCAGTTTAGAATTTTTCTGTGTTGCCTCCTTTCTCACACAGGTTTTTCCTTTTGGGAGTAATAATACAGCCAAACATTTTAGATTTGCATCATATAGTTTCAACAACCATGAGATAAAAATAGAGTTTTTCTTTCCTAATGGTTCAAAACAGTCTCCCATGGAAAATGTTGAATGCGTACCCCTTTCTGAAACAAATCACTGTGAGCACAGGGAT
>SJYV01021426.1:0-70630 GCA_006410875.1 Neotragus pygmaeus | reverse complement strand
CTGCCTTTTCTAAAACCAGCTTGAACATCTGGGAGTTCATGGTTCACATATTGTTGAAGCCTGGCTTGGAAAATTTTTGAGCATTACTTTACTAGCATGTGAGATGAATGCAATTGTGTGGTAGTTTGAACATTCTTTGGCATTGCCTTTCTTTGGGATTGGGATGAAACTCATCTTTTCCAGTCCTGTGGCCACTGCTGAGTTTTCCCAATTCGCTGGCATATTAAGTGCAGCACTTTCACAGCATCATTTTTTAGGGTTTGAAATAGCTCAACTGGAATTCCATCACCTCAACTAGCTTTGTCCTTAAAGATGTTTACTAGGGTCCACTTGACTTCATATTCCAGGATGTCTGGCTCTAGGTGAGTGATCACATATTTGTGATTATCTGGGTCATGAAGATGTTTACCATTTACATTAGCACAGCTCCAAATGAGTATATATAAATTCAACAAATATGTACAATGTCTACATAAGAAAAACTAAAAACTCTGATGAAGCAAGTAAATGAAGAACTGAAGCAACAGAGACATATTCCTTGTTCACAAATAGGAAGACAGTGCAGTTAATATGTCAGCTTTTCTCAATATTATCTACAGGTTCAATTCAATCCCTATCAAAATTCCAAGTTAATTCATGGACATCAAAGTGAATCTGAAGTCTATATGAAAAAGCCAAAGACCCAAAAGAGCCACCACAATATTGAAGGAAAAGTACAAAGTTGGAGGACTGCATCCACCTGACGTCATGATTTAATATGACTATAGTAATCAAGACTGTGTGAAAGCAGTCAAGGAACAGAGAGATCAATCAGTAAAACAGAATAGATAGCCCAGAAGTCAACTCACACAAATACACTCATTTGATATTTGACTAAGAAGAAAAGTCAATAAAATGGAGCAAAGGTAATCTTTTCAACAAATGGTGTCAGCAAAACTGATCACCCACATGTGAAAAAATAAATCTAACTGTAGAACTTATACTCCAACAAAATAAACTACACATGAATCACAGATCTAAATATAAAATGCAAATATATAAAGCTCCTAGAAGATAAAATAGGAGAAAATTTAGTTAACTTTGGGTTTGGTGATGACTTTTTAGATACAACATAAAGGCACAATCGATGAAAGAAAATATTGATATGCTAGATACTGTTAGAACTAAAATTCTCTGCTCTAGAAAAGAGACTATCAAGAGAATAAATGGATAATCCACAGACTGAGAGAAAATATTTGTAATACATATATGATAGAGGACCACTATCCAAAATATACATAGAACCCTTAAAAAAAACAGTAAGAAAGCAACCTGATTAAATAATAGGCCAAAGACTTTAAGTGACACTCAAAGATATACACAAGGCAATTAAGCATATGAAAATGTTACACATGTTATCAGGGAAATGAAGTGTAAACAATGAATTGCCTCTCCAAACCCATTAGAATGGCCATAATCTGGAACACTGATATCACCCAATGCTGGTGAGGATGTGGAACAACAAACTATCATTCACTGCTTGTGGGAATGGAAAATAGCACATCTTCTTTGGAAGATGGTTTGACAGTTTCCTATAATATTAAGCATATTCATTCCATATGTTCCAGTAATTGTGCCTCTTGGTATTTACTCAAATGAGTCGACAACTTATGCCCACATAAAAACCTGCACACGGTTATGTATAACAACTTTATACAGTATTGCAAAACTTGGAAACAAACAAGATGTCCATTAGTGGGTGAACACATAAATAAACTGTGATACATCCTAATGGTGGAATTCAGTACTAAAAACAAAACAAGAATAAAGAATTATCAAGCAGGAAAAAACATGAAGGAACCTTAAATGGATATTACTAAGTGAAAGAAGCCAATATAAAAAGGCTACACATTGTATGATTCCAACTATACGATATTCTGGAAAAAGAAAAACTATGAAAACAATAAAAAGAACAATCAGCAGTTGCGGGAGGTTGGGGAAAAAGTGGAAGTAAAAGTCGTTTATTCCTATCTGACAATGGACTATACGGTCAACAGAATTCCCTAGGCCAGAATCCTGGAGTGGCTAGCCTTTCCCTTCTCCAGGGGATCCTCCCAACCCAAGATTAAACCCAGGTCTCCAGCATTGCAGGTGAACTCTTTACCAGCTACCAGGGGAAGAGGTTAGTGGGGAGAGATAAAGGAGTGAGAGTAGTACAGAGAATTTTGGGGGCAGTGAAACTACTCTGCTAACATCATGCTATTATTTGTCCAAGCCCACAGAACATGCAACACCAAGAGTGAATTTTAACTGTGGGCATTGCGTGATCATGATGTGTTTAATGTAGGTTTATCAGCTGTAACAAACGTACCTTTCAGTTCAATTCAGTCACTGAGTCATGTCTGACTCTTTGCAACCCCATGGACCACAGCACGCCAGGCCTCCCTGTCCATCATCAACTCCTGGAGTCCACCCAAACCCATGTCCATTGAGTTGGTGACGCCATCCAACCATCTCATCTTCTGTCATCCCCTTTTCCTTCTGCCCTCAATCTTTCCTAGCATCAGGGTCTTTTCAAATAAGTCTGCTCTTTGCATCAGGTGGCCAAACTATTGGAGTTTTGGGGGGTGGATATTGAAAAGAGGGGGGATAGGCATGTGTGAAGGGCTTCCCAGGTGGCTCAGTGGTAAAGAAACCACATGCCAATGCAAGACATATGGGTTTGATCCCTGTGTAAGGAAGATCCTCTGGAGAAGGAAAAGACAACCAATTTCAGTGTTCTTGCCTGAAAAATTCCATGATAGAGAAGCCTGGCAGTCCATAGGGATGCAAGAGAGTTGGATAGGACTTAGTGACTAAACAACAAACACATGTGTGTAGGCAGGGTATATATGGGAAATCTGTGTATCTTTTGGTCAATTTTGCTGTGAACCTAAAACTGCTCTAGAAAGTATATTTTTCAAAATGATATCAAAGTACTAGGTGTACCAGCAAAAACAGCATTAACTACTTTTCTTTGAGAAGGAGTAGGACATGTTTCAAATCCATCTGAACTCTACATAAATGTAGAAAACTGTATCTGAATTGCAGAAATAAAAGTAATGTGAATGCAATATTGCAACAGGACAAGTGATGAAAGTACATCATTTACTAGGGAGTATTTAATTTCTTTACTCTTAAACCATGGCTAAAAACATAATAGCAAGTGTGTCACTACTAATATAAGAAGTATTATCAGTCATCAAAAATGAAGTGTGTCTTTATATTGTTCTGTATTACTGAGATTAATCCACACTACTGATTCTTGTTTGGAACTCCTTTGGAATAATGGTGATATAACACAGGTGTATATTTGTGACTTGAAACAAAGTGATACCTTTGTCCCACTACATCAAAGCATGAAATGTTTGTCTACTTGGGTACTTTGACATTTTTTCTTTTAAATTTTTTCATAGTTACCATAGTTTCTATAATATATATTATTTTATGTGAGACTTTTTAGACAATTTCAATTTATAGGCAAATAATTTGAGAATATATTGTAGTTCTTCTTAAAAAATCATAGTTAAATATGACTATGACATTAAATATGTATCTTTATCTCCAATATATATGCTAGTTGCTCAGTTGTGTCCAACTCTTTACAACCCCAGAGACTGCTAGGCTTCTCTGTCCATGGAAGAATACTGGAGTGGGTTTCCATTCTCTTCTCCAGGGTATCTTCCCAACCCAGGGATGGAACCTGAGTCTCCCACACTGTAGGCAGATTCCTTACCATCTTAGCCACCAGGAAGACCCTGGTTATATACTGGAGATAAATCTCCAATATATCTGCCCCATTCCGCAAACAATGGGAATTCAATTTATATGTTACAAATTAAACATACAAACCAAATTATGTACTTTTTATATAATCCTAGAGTAAACATTCTGAAGAATAAGACAGAATATGGGAGCATTAGATACATTGTTTTCTGGCACCACAATAGACAAAGGAGAAACTATTGGCTCTAAACTCCAAAGCAGTCAAAGGTAATTGTCATGACTAACAAAGGAAACATTTGCACATTTTTTTCTTTTTTTTGCAGCTCTCAGAAATAATGGGTTTGAATAGAGGTCTAGATATGAATATATTTTAAAATTTAAAAAGTAGAATCCTTACCTGCTTCACTGGTTTATTTGATATATTCTTTGTTGTGGCAGGACTCACATGTTTTAATTTATAAAATATGTCCTTGAAGCTAGGATTCAGAAACCTGGATTACAAAACAAGTGAGTGCTTGAGATCAAGTTAATCCATGGCCTGATTACTGCTGCTGGTAATGTTTATTGTACAACCATGTCTAGACTTTGGTTTCTGGCATAAACTAACTTCTAATCTCTCCCATTATAGACCAAACAAAGACAGGAATGTTATACGTTCATTTGTTTCATTGTGAAGTTCTCATTTTTATAAAAATGAATTTTTTTCACAAATGGAATTAGAAGTAATATTAAAGCTATTATAACAAAGGAACACAATCAATCTTCAATTCAAGATGGTGTAAGCAATGTCATATTCTCTTGGAAATCTCAATTTTACAATACTTTGTCTCTAATTGCTTTTGCTGGTAATTTCAGAAGTTTAAACTTGTAAATTAGAATTGCTTGACAAGCCCAATACTCTAATACTGAGCTCAGCAGCATCTATCCAACCTGGAATAAGTCTCATTCTAAATGGTTAGGAAACTCTTGTCCTTTAAATCACACCAAGGAAAAAGCATTTACAAGTGAAAGAAGAATGAAATCACTCAACGTTTTTCTTCAGAACAAACTAATGACCACTTTTATTGTTCTAAATATTTTAAATATAATTAATATGGCAAAAATATAGTCAACCAAGTGGAGCAAGATACTGTAATAATCTATACATTTCTAACTAAAAATATACTTTTTAGATAGAAGACACAGAAGTTTGAACACACTTTAGGGAAATGACAACAAGCTATGAAGTGTGCAAATCCAGATAGATGTATTGACTTTTTTCATTCTGAGTGGAAAGCTTAGTATTAATGACAAAGAAAGGTGAACAAAGTAAGACCCAGAATAAGCAAAAGGTCCAGAACCACTATGGAGAATAATAAAAGGACACACACAACTGAAAGGAATAGGAGGGATTCTTAAATTAGTTGTGGTAGCCAGACTACCAGAATTCACCAGATTCTTCCATCATGACCAATACAGTGATTGACTTGAGGTCTTTTTAAGCCCTTATATTTAGTGTCCAAAACAAACAGGTAAAAAATTTTTTTTTTTCCTTTAAATATTCTATTAATAAATGGTACTCTCCAGGGATGCCTCTTGATGATCAAGGATATATATATTTTTCTTATGGACAGACACATTTTCATATTAAATTACACATTTTGACTGGGATGCCCTGTTCTTGTCTCAATATACAGAGTGCAAGTGATGAGAAAGAAAATAATTGGTTTCCTAACTATGTTCTACCAGCAAGCAATGACCTTTCAATCTTAGCTTAATACATAAAATGTGGATTTTAAGATTATTTCGAATATTATTTTATCCAGAGTTCTCGGTGCCTAAGTGCAAATGAACATCTCAAACAAGAGTGTCAGATGCAAAGGCATATCTTTATAGAGTAGGAAGGCAATTTTTTTCAAACATACTCTGCTTACAGAGAGATGGGAATCCCAAAATCTTTGAAAAGTAACTAGCTATTTTGGATTCTTTCAAGGTCAAGGCAGTATGCTTATGAGAGAAATCACTGAAGTAGAAATTGGAAAGATGATCAGCATAGAGATAGGTTGGCATTTTAATTTAACCAGTTGAGAATCCCAGGGTATAACCTTACTAGGCCACACTGATTAAAATGTCTAGAAAGACCAGCTAACTGGGAGTGATGACAGAAAATTGGTGGCTAGAAAGAGGATGCACGTATGTATCTGACCACAGTTCACTCCCTGAGCAAAAGTATGAGATTCCAGAACGATATAAAACTTCCCATGGTAACATCAATTTTAAATTTCTATTTCTGAGTCAAGCTATTCTGCATGTAAATATACGTATGTTTTTAAAGATTAAAAACATCCAGTGAAAAAGGAGATTGTTGGAAAGATTATCAAGATTACCTTGAACTGTGGGGCACCCTCACAGAATTTTCATGTCCAGGCTTCCTCTGATTTAAGACACCTTTCACAGGTAAGGATCTTGCAAATGGGGTTTCTATTTCTCCACAGAACAGCCTCTGTAAATTTCCTGGGAACTCCAGCAAGTTAATCTCTGCTGTTGCTGTTTTGTGGTAGGCCTCTCAAGTCCTAGATAGGTAATCTAGGATGATTCATTCTCCTCCAGCTTTCACACATTCTGTTTGTGATGAATGTCCAAGAAATGCACTGATGCTCTGCCCTGATAATAAAGCTTTTGGACTGGTTTTGCAAATCTTTTACTTGAACCAAAGGAACACGTTATACTCAAGTGCCAGAAAGCATCACAATCAAATTAGATTGTCTAGAGCTGGAAAGCAATTTTTGCCAGTAAGATGTAGGCTGACATAAATGAGGTGAAAGACAAATGAAGATACGCATGTTTTCTGTTTGAGGTGTATATTAACAGTTTTGATGTAGTGTTTTCTTTGTGCGGCTTTAAAAATGGATGTGTGTGTGTGGTTTTAATCGAAGTTAAAGTTGGGAGGACCTAAGGCATATAAAACAAAACATTTGGTAATTGAGTAATATTCAGACAAGCCCTAGCAATGAATAAAGTGGTGAAATTTAGTCAGATCTGTGAAGAAGTAGAATAAATCTTCAAGGCTTTCCTTATAAATATTCATTTACACAGACTACATCATGTGTCTGCATATCTATCTAATGCCAAAAGTTCAGTAGCTAACTTCCATAAAACAAAAACTAGTTAATCTCCATAGGATATAAACCATGAGGTAATTCCTCCCTCAACTTTAAATTCTGTTCATTTTTAGGTAGCCATTTGTATTACCCCCAATAAAATATGTGTTTGTGACCCTGGGAATGTAGTAAGTTCTGTTTATGTTGCCATTCTTGATTAAAGTTTATTAAACATTTAGTATGTGAATGTTACATGAAGATTGAAGTAACCAATCAGTAACCAAGTAACCAAAACAGAAATGGAGCCTAACATTTAAGATGCCATAAATGAAAAGGGAGTCTGACAAAAGTAATAGCAGATCAACAATGCAAAGTAGAACTTAAAAAAATGAATGCATAGAGAAAACCTCCCCAAAAGGCACTGTGTAGTTTCTTGAGAAAGTGAGATTTATACCTGGGGAATTAAAATTTAAACTATTTAAATACTATTTGAACATGCTGATACTTCCAAGTCATTTAAAAGACCATTCAAGTTAGATGTGTACAATTCTTTAAATTGATGCTTTATAAATGCTTATCAATATACTTCAATTGACAAGTCAAATTTTGCATTGTTTGGAGTTTATGTTAGAAAGAGGGAAGTTTTATGACGGAATTGAACATCCTTAATTTTGAGTTAAAACAATTAGAAAAGATTCCTTTCCACCTTTTCTTATATCAAGGATTATTCCTTTAATACTAAAAATCTTGTGATTTAAACAATTAAGTATGGGACTTGCTGCATATTGGGTCATCTTGTCTCATGACTTTATTCTTTTTGTTGATAAACTTGTACTGCTCAAAAGATACAATTTAAGATTAACACAAAAATTAATTCAAAAGATGATGTATTGCTGTCTTTACTTTCTTCACTAAGTGGAAATGTCTTTTGTGTAAAACAGTAATTCCACAAAGCATTATACATTGCTTGCTAATGGAAAGCTGAGAGGAAGCTGTTTAATCCTGGAGTTTGATCATCTCAGTTTATAGCATTAAAAAGAGGTAATTTTTTTTTTTGGCTATCATTCTATAATAGTTCATTAATATAAAATAATTAAGTGAAATATCTGTTTGAATTAGGCAGATGAATATTGCTTAGTTTAAATTATAAACAACAAAGTTCTTGATTTTAAGAAACAATGTAGATAAGTAAAAAAGCTAATGGGCAAATCCGTTCAGATAAAAGGGGTAGGTCACTCCAGGACGCTCCTACGCCTTAATTTACACAAATTATTTTTTAATTTAATGACTGAAACCTCTATGAAGCTCTTCAGTATATTTGCACATGTATTCACATAAATGAGTAAAAGAAATAAGTTGTATCTATTTCAATTTGTTGCAAGAGGGCATCAGAGGGCAGACACACTGAAACCATAATCACAGAAAACTAGTCAATCTAATCACACTAGGGCCACTGCCTTGTCTAACTCAATGAAACTAAGCCATGCCCTGTGGGGCCACCCAAGACGGGTGGGTCGTGGTGGAGAGGTCTTTCAGAACGTGGTCCACTGGAGAAGAGAATGGCAAGCCACTTCAGTATTCTTGCCTTGAGAACCCCATGAGCAGTATGAAAAGGCAAAATGATAGGATACTGAAAGAGGAACTCCCCAGGTCAGTAGGTGCCCAATATGCTACTGGAGGTCAGTGGAGAAATAACTCCAGAAAGAATGAAGAGATAGAGCCAAAGCAAAAACAATACCCAGTTGTGGATGTGACTGGTGATAGAAGCAAGGTCCGATGCTGCAAATAGCAATATTGCATAGGCCCTTGGACTGCAAGGATACCCAACCAGTCCATTCTAAAGGAGATCAGCCCTGGGTGTTCTTTGGAAGGACTGATGCTATAAGCTGAAACTCCAGTACTGTGGCCACCTCATGCGAGGAGCTGACTCATGGGAAAAGACTCTGATGCTTGGAGGGGTTGGGGGCAGGAGGAGAAGGGGATGACAGAGGATGAGATGGCTGGATGGCATCACCACATCAATGGATATGAGTCTAAGTGAACTCCGGGAGTTGGTGATGGACAGGGAGGCCTGGCATGCTGCAATTCATGGGGTTGCAAAGAGTCAGACACGACTGAGCAACTGAACTGATTCTCAATTCAGTTTCAGTATTGAACTGACGTATTATATTGATGTCCCAGATATATTTTTGGTTATATTTTCACATTATCATCACATTGAAGACTCAAATAAGAAATGGTTCCCCAGTTCAACATAATTTCATGTATACACACACATGTATATTTATGTGTGTGTATATGTACATGTACTTATATGAAGCCTCATGTATGAAACAGTATATAAATACAGTTATACTCAACAGTATAATTTTGTTCTCACAAAAGAGTCTAAATTTATAAAAATAACTTTCTGCAAAAGTTTATTATAAACCCATATGAAACTACATGGGTTTTGCAGAAAGATTAGATATGGCTTTTCTCTCAAAGGGTAGAGCAATGCATCTTATTGATGGAAAAAGAGATAGGGTCTCCCTTAATCTAATTTCTCATATAGCAAACCTATATGCAATTTTTAAAAGTTTATGCCTCAATTTCCCACTCAGGTTATAGACTATTTCCATAATCAGAAAATTCTTACATGCTCTTTTTCAGTCTCCACAGCCTCCGCTCTCTAGACAGTCACTGTCTTGTTTTCTATCATCATGTATTGGTTTTTAGTTTTGCTTCATTTAGAACTTTATATAAATAGAACTGTATACTGTACTGACTTCCTTTGTCAACACGATGGTTTTAATATTCATCTACGTTTTATGTGTCAATCATTTATTCCCATTTACTGTTAAGAAGTATTCGACTGCATGACAAAATTACAAAGTGATCGATCCTTTTCCTGTTATTGAACATTTGGATTGTTTTCGGTTTTTAGCTATAAAGAAAGCCACTATGAACCTTCTTTTGTAATATTTTTTCATCACTCATTGATAATTAAAGAGCATAATTGCTAAGTCATAACTGTATGTTGACACCTTAAAGAAAATGTTATATTGTGGTATCCCATGGTTTTAATTTCCATTTTCCTGATGATTAATGCTGCTAAAAACCTTTTCATATGCTTACGTGCCTTCATTTGTATGTGTATTTTTAAAAGCATCTGCTTATGTCTTTGGCTTTTAGGGGGACAGGGGAGCTGTTGGAGTTGTTGATCATTTTCTTATTGAGTTATAAACATTCTTTATATATCCCAATGCAACTGCTACCATGTCAAATCACAATGGTTATTTTCTTCCCTTTATGGCTTGCATTTTCATTTTCCTCAGCGGTGTATTTTTATGAACAGAAGTTTTAAATTAAGTATAATTAGCCCTTTTTTTTTTCTTCTGTTTCTTTTCTTTAAACCTTTTCTAACTCTAAGGTTGTAAAAGTATGCTGTTTCTTTTAGAAACTTTACAATTTATTCTTCACTTTTCTGTTTATAATACATCTCAAATTAAAAATGTATGGTGTGAGGCAGAAATTAAGATTCATTTTATTCCTTTAGGGATGTCCAGCTGTGAAAACGAAAACAAAAATTCTTAATTTTTGATTTAGTGCACATGTTGGGAAGAAAAATAAATGAACTTACTGAATGTTCAATCTACTACCACATCTGTTTTGTTACCTTGGTCTTACTGTGTATTATTACACTAATTTCATATTCCCTTGATTTCTGTAGCTTTATAATAGCTCTTAAAATCAGATACTGTATCTTCCAACTAATAAATGTACACACCCAAATATACTAGTTCCAAATCCACCGGCACCATGTTCTAGATCACAACTTCTCTTAGATTATTTTTGGTGGTTATTGTTGAAAAGCTGACTATAAAAGAGGATTTTAAAGTTTCCTCTATAAAAGAGGATATTAAAATTTTCCAGTAATGAAAAGGACATCTTTTTTGGATGTTAGTTCTAGAAGGCCTTGTAGGTCTTCATAAAATCATTCAACTTCAGCATTACTGGTGGGGCATATATTTGGATGACTGTCATATTGAATGGTTTGCCTTGGAAATGAATAGAGGTCATTCTATCGTTTAGGAGATTGCATCCAAGTAATGCATTTCAGACTCTGTTGACTATGATGGCTACTCCATTTCTAAGGGATTCTTGCCCACAGTAGTAGATATAATGGTCATCTGAGTTAAATTCACCCGTTCAAGTCCATTTTAGTTTGCTGATTCCTAAAACATTAACTTTACTCTTGACATCTCCTCTTTGACTACTTCCAATTTGCCTTGTTTCAAGGANCAGTTTGCAACGCTATTTCATTAGCACAGATAGCACAAAAAATAAAAAATGTTTTCTATTACCACAGAGTCAATTGTCTATGGGGTGTATAAATACACACACACACACACACACACACACACATATATATACATATATTTGGCAGTTTCATACTTAGACTGCTCATTGGGAGAGTAGTCTCTGGCACCTTTGTAAGTAAGCAGGCTTTAAATTCAAAAAATGATCAAATAAAATGGCTACAGTTTAAATTGTGGTTTCCAGAATATTGCACAACTGGCTTATATAGGTTGCAATACAAAGACTAAGAACTAGATTCTAAGAACTATACACATCCACATCCATTAACAGTCTCTGATTCTTGCATTACTGGAATCAGTTGGCATGGGAAGAATGCTCTGGAATAATGGACATCACTATACCAGTGTGTCCATAGCACACATTACTGGGTGGCTCAGATGGTAAAGAATCTGCTTGCAATGCAGGAGACCCACGTTCAATCCCTGAGTCGGGAAGATCCCCTGAAGAAGGGAATGGCAACCCATTCCAGTATTCTGGCCTGGAGAACTCCACGGTCAGAGGATCCTGGCAGGCTACAGTCTGTGGAGTCACAAAGAGTTCGACATTACTCAGCAACTTTCAGAGTGTGATGGAAAAATTTCAAGTGTGACTACCACACTTTCATGCTTATGTAAAAAAGAGGGGTTCTTGCCCCTCTTTGGTAATTATGTAGCTTGAACAAGCATTCTAATTGCTTTTGGAAAAATGTATTAATTTCACAAACACTTAGGAGAACATGCATACATACAAACACACACCCATACTAAACACAGATTACCTTGCACATAAGAAATATTTGATATTCATTTTAAAATTTACTTATAAGTACAATAAACCTTTATTTTTTCATCCTCTATAAGGAGAAAAACCTAGTATCATTTGTATTTTGTTACAATTAAAACCAAGTTCAACACTATTAGTTTATTTTTTTTAACTTATATTTTGTACCAGACATTACCAAAATTAACAAAATATCAATCCCTGTACTCAAGACAGTCAGAGTCTTCAGAAGAAGAGAGATGCCATCCAAAGTGAAGAGTAGTAAGAGGGCTCAGTAAAGATCTGGAAGGGCATCTAGCTAAGTGAAATGTCCTTTTGTGTGTCAAATGTGAACATTTTTGTCTTTAACACAGAACATAATTTCTAAAAGAAAAATGTGAAATTGATTGAACATTTTTTAATACATCTTCCAGCCTGGGAAATACAATATTATTCAATTTAGTTTAGGCATATATTATCAACATGAAATATTGTTTCAAAGAAAAATAAAACACTATTGTTAAGTGCTATTTCTACATAAAGCATTTCAATTGACGTTCCATGTTAATTAGTGGTAGATGGATAGACGTTCTGCTTTCATTAAAGCAGCTTTCTCTTGAATGTGACTTTGACTTTACAAAATGGTATATGAAATTCTTCTTGTCTCTACTTTGCAAATTGCTAACAAAAAGTTACAGACTTTAATCCATATTTATACAGGGCCATTTTGTCCAGAATATTTCACTAGTACCAAGAAAATACGTAAGTTTGATAAGCTAAAGCTGCATATGATCTACCTAATGTTGTTTATAAGGTCATCAAAATTCCAACTGGAATTTCTTTTAAAAGGGGTAGGGTAGGATACAAGATAAAGGATGAATGAAGAATTGGCAGGACTTCTACACACCTATTTCTGTGGAGGAAGAGAAATGACTTTCAGAACTGTTACTGGTAAAATGTAGATATATCACAAGTTGGGGAGCCAGGGCTGAATTCGTGGCCACAGTTGACGAGGCTGAGTCAAGGTGCAGCTGGCCCCAGGATGGAGTCAGAGCAGTCTGGCCTTTGACCTCAAGAGGCAACCAGAGGTTTTAACTACCTCAGTGTGCAAGCTTTTCTTTCCGCTCAGCCTAAGCAGGATCTCCTACTATGAGAGAGGGAGATCCAATCCGATGAGAAAGAGGAATTTATCTGATCGTAGCTATATTCAGTCGAACTCAAAGTCCTTGGTCCCAGAATTCTAATTACTGATGCCTTCAATGAAATAAAGGATCCCAACAAAATTACAGAAATAAGTTTGTGGACTTCACTGTTTATTGCCGATACTGAGTATGAACTTGCTACTAGTATTTAGGAGTATAAATCTGAAGTAAAAACACATGACTATCCATCAGATATATTCAAAGTTGTTCAAAACCTTAGTATTGATTCTAGGAAGTTAGATTCAGCACTTGTTATTTCAACAAGATACTGAACAGTCTTACAATATAATTTGTCAGCCTTTACTTTTTGTCCTCAGTTCAGCTCAGTTCAGTCGCTCAGTCGTGTCCGACTCTTTGCGACCCCATGAATTGCGGCATGGCAGGCCTCCCTGTCCATCACCAACTCCGGGAGTTCACTCAGACTCACGTCCATCGAGTCAGTGATGCCATCCAGCCATCTCATCCTCTGTCGTCCCCTTTTCCTCCTGCCCCCAATCCCTGAATATTTTGGACTAGCTGTACCTGCCCTAAGTGAAAGTCGCACAGCGGTGTGACAGTCCCTGGAATTCTCTAGGCCAGAATACTGGAGTGGGTAGCCTTTCCCTTCTCCAGAGGATTTTCCCAACCCAGGAATCAAACCCAGGTCTCCTGCATTTCGAGCGGATTCTTTACCAGCTAAGCCACAAGGGTAGCCCATCCTAAACTGGGACGAAAGCTTTAAGTACCTTCACTGAAATTCTCTAGTCTTTTTCCTGCAGATCCTTTTAGAAACAACTAGTGCCATGCCAGTTTGCCCCAAATGGTTCTTAGAATCACATTTGAGTGATTCTGGGAAAGGCAATGAGCATTCATTCTAACTTATAAATACCCATTTCCTCCTTCTTAATCTGGTTCTACCTTTAAATTACTGCTGATGCCCAAAGTGGAAAGCCTGTTCACAAAGTTCTTTAAATTTTCTATTTTTCCCCCTGATACTAGAAGGATATGATGGCTGGTACTCCTGAGCTTGCCAGTACTCATGGCTGAAAACTTCAAAGTTGAAACAAGATGAAAACTCCATCATTAATACTGTGTTTATCAGCAATAGAATAATTGTTACCACCAAGCTGTGATGCCTTTTGGTATTCAGTGTTTATTGAAATTTTAAATAGAGAGATCTTTTGGTTCAAAGAACCCTGATTACTGGGTTTGACTTGATTCTATTAGACCTATTCGAGGACAATGCTGAAGAAGATAAACAATCTTTCAAATGCTCCTTCACTAGCTTAAATGCTGCTAAGTCCTTCTTCTATATAAATTCTATCCTACCGTTATCAATGGTTCACTAAGGAATGCTTACTATACATATCTAAGCCTAAAACTGGGACTACAAAGACTGGCTATGTAGCCTCATAAGTTTAACAGAGACTGCTGAAGACAATTTCATATTATTGAACAAAGGGGAAAATGGCTTTATCTCAAAGGGTCATTTTGCTCTTTCATGCCAAAATTCAAAATACTGTTGGTTTCTACATAGTGACTACTGAGCTAATGTTTAGGTAAACTTTCTTTCAATTACTGAGAGATCAAACTTAAACAGATAAATTACTGACTACAGAAGCATAGAAGATTTGAAGATGTATAATGCTTGTCTACTTAAGGAGTGTAAATGCTAAGTAGAAACAGTTCCTTCCTCTAGTAAATGATAACGATATTCAGTTAATTTCTTTTCAAAATTTGTATCTATTTAGATCTGAAATGCCTTATTGGAAAAGCATTAGAGGCTGCAGCTGCTAAACAGAAAGTTACTCAGAAGGCCAGGATAATGATATCTGTTTTCCAATCTCTGAAAAGAACTGACTTGAATATAAAATGTGGGGTATTGTGTTTAATTAGAAATCATTGACATCACTCCCAAAAGAAGGCGCTTCTCCTCAATGAGAGGGGTCATACTAGAATATAAACTAGGTATTTTACAAATGCTGCTGGGTAGCTAACCCAGTTTTGCTTTTCTGGATCATCTGGAAGAGCTCATTAAATGGTAAGCTTCACATATTATGCTGTGCATGACTTCTGAAATGCTGGAAAATTAAATCCTGGTGGCTCACTGCTCATCCACCCCATTTGATACTGTGGTCTTGGCTTGGAGTGGCTGATATAAGTCAGCACCTTGACAGATAAATGGCATTTGTTTAATTTAAATGACACTTGTCATGCTGCCTTTTGTTCTAAAGCACTATGAGGTTAATTGAGCAGATATGAAAAATTAGCCAGGCTAAATTGCCTCTGCTCTTAATCAGAAATATTAATCCACTGGCCTTAATTTAGAGCTTCTCTATTTTCTATGATAGACTGAATCATGCAGGCTGTTCAAGGGAGAAATGCTAGTGATAATAACCTAGTTTTTAAATTTTATGTAACCAGGAATTTCAGCACAATCAAACTGACCAGATTTCAAATTCTCACCATGGAAATGTGGCTTTATTATCTAACTTATTTATGCCATTATATGGTAAAGAAAGTGTGAGAGTAAGTCTTATCAGCAACTTTTAATTTGCAAGTTTGCTTACGACCTTTAAAACCATTTCACACTAAACATAATCTAAGATTTCATGAATACACAGCGCCTTTCCATTTTATGTAGATAACAATGTTTTGAAGACTTTGTATCTTATAGCAAAGTAATTAAGGCCACATCCATTGTGTTTCCATATAGTAAGTAATTACAGAGGTGATTGGAACATTTCTGTAGAGGATTAGCTTAATTTATCAAGCAGTGATTTCTGCAGAATAAATAAGCAGAGACACCCTTCAGCTAAATCGTCTTCCCTTCTCTACCTACAGAATATGAATGGGATGAAAGGGATAATTTAATATAGTAATGAAGTCCATGCCCTTCAGTTAAGAGCGACTCCCAAAGCTTCCAAAGGTTGAAAGTGGGGACCACCAGGGAATATTTGGAGCCTATGGGAAGACAGTACCATTTCCTACTTCAACTCATCCATACAAATCAACTTCTTTCCATTCTAAATTGTCTGTGCCCAGTTTCCATATAGAGTTAAGGCATATTTTATATATAATTTAGGTATTGACTTTGGATGTTCTTCATAGTCACAATTACACTTCGAAATTCCTTCAATTTGTCAGATACAACCTTAGAGTGCTCAAAAGCATTATTTTCTCATTTTGTTAATGTTATCAGTTATTTTTATTAATAGTAATTTATTTTACAACTGCACTTCATTTCACATGTATACTGTATTTCAAAACTACGTTGTCTGTGTACATATTTTTATCATTATCCATAATTAAGGTTATTCTTGCAGACAAGAACTGCAGCATTTAATTTGTTTGCAACAAGTGGGCTTTCCTGGCAGTTCAGATGGTAAAGAATCTGACTGCAATGCAGGAGACCTGAGTTCAACCCCTGGGTTAGGAAGATCCCCTGGAGAAGGAAATGGCAACTCATTCCAGTATTCTTGCCTGGAGAATCCCACGGACAGAGGAGCCTGGTGGGCTACAGACCATGGAGTTACAGAGTCGGATAAGACTTAGCAACTAAACAACACAGTAACACAGGTACCTCTTTCCTGTTAAATCCCTAGTACAAAACAGAATTCAATTTTAGCCATGGAATTTAGCTGAGAACATGACTAGGGACAGATACACTAGTCAAGCCAAACAAGCAAAAATACGCAGTGAACTTTGTCTACAGATGCTATGTGGTATTAGCAATTACCCAAACCCTGGTGACTCAGATGGTAAAGAATCTACCTCAAATGTAGGACACCTGGGTTCAATCCCTGGGTTGGGAAGATCCCCTGCAGAAGGGAATGGCTACCCACTCCAGTATTCTTGCCTGGAGAATCCCATGGACAGAGGAGCTTGGTGGACTATAATCCATGGAGTCAGACATGACTGAGTGACTAACACAGGTAATATTCCTACAAGGACAGGAGGCTTCTTTGAAGCTACCTGTATGAATTTACACAGAATTTTTGAATAAATGGGGGCAAAAGTGAACACTAAGGGAAAGGAAAATATTAGAAGTATATTTTCTGTATGAAAATCACCTCTATAAATATTAATTTCTATATTTGTTGTAAGACAAGAAAAAATAACAAAATAAAACAACAAAGCTTTACCTTCTCCAAAGATTTACTCTAATTTGGTTAATGATTTGCCTGGAGAGCCAATAAGCTCAATAAATCATTTTTTGTTCAATTCTGGTTAACTTTGTTTTTCCTGATTCATGATCCAAGTTTAGACAATATATTCCAGGCATCAAAAAATATCAGTACTGTCTAGCTGGGTGAAAACTGTGACAGTATAGAATTTTACCTTCTGTTTTGAACATATTTACATTTCCTTATTTAACAAAATAAATTCAAGCCAGTGATCCAGTTCAATATATCAGATCAACTTTAGAACTTCATTAGGTATCAGCAGGGATTTTGTTCAGCCTCTAGACTTTAAAGTCTTCTATACTAACAAGTTCAATGGCATACATTCTTATGTATACTAAGATAGGAGAGAACTAAACAATTCCTATAAAGGTATTTTTAAAAAATATGCATTCTGAAGAAAAATAAATCCAATCATATGGAAAGACAAGGATTATCTGTAACTGTAGAAACATGCATCAGATATGAACTGCTTTTGAGTGGAGATAATTTGGCTTCTTTACATTGCAGGATTTTTTTTATGTACACAGACAACAAACAGTTAGATGATATAACACAAGATTCTACATACAGGAAAAAAGTCAGCTATAGATAAACACACAACAGAAAATATCTGGAGGTTTGGAGGGGAAAAACAAAGAATTCAGTATAATACTCCTGAAAGAAACAAGGGTAGAGTTGAATAAAAGGTAAATATTTCCAAGAAAGAAAATGTTCTTGGACAGAATGATTCAATAAGAATTGCATTTCTTCCTGGATGCTAGGTAATTTTATTTTAAAAAGCCCTTATAACAATCAGTATGCCATGAAAACACTGAAGAATATCAGTGGAAGCAGGTTGAACGATGTTATATTACAGTATTTTAAAATACATTAAAGTATATTATTTGTTGTTGCTGTTTAGTTGCTAAGTTGTGTCTGACTTTTTTGCGACCTCATGGACTGTAGCCTGTCAGGATCCTCTGTCCATGGGGATTCTCCAGGCATGAATACTGGAGAGGGTTGCCATTTCCTTCTCCAGATCTTCATGACCCAGGGATGGAACCTGCATCTACTGCTTTGAGGGTGGATTCTTTACTGCTGAGGCACAAGGGAAGTCAAAAGTACATTTTATGGCTCTATAAATTTAAAAGGTATTCTTATAAATTTAAAAATACACAGAGAAATGTTACACTAAAAATATTCAAAAATAGATCTAAATGTATAAGAAATTTATGATAAAGGTGAAGAAAAGGTCATTTTAATAAAGTGCTGAGACAACTGTACATCCAGATGGAAAAATATAAGATTGTGTTAAATCCTGTCATCCAATAGTATCAATATATAATGCATATGAAATCAAAACAATAAAACTAGCCAAATACCATATACTGGTCTATTTGAGAAGCAAAAGAAACTTTTCTATGACCTAAAGTTCAGAGTCTATAAAAAAGAAAAAGCTAATTAGATTTAGCTACATAATCAAAATATAAACTCATTCATTAAAAAAAAAATAGAATGAAAAATGACCAAAAAATGCACTTGCACTTATATTGGGAAGGATTAATAGCCTTATTATACAAAATGTTTCAAAACATTGAAATAAACAACCAATAAAAAATGAGCAAAACATATAAATTCAGTGAACAGAATAAGAAACACAAATATCCCCAAGAATATGAAAAGATACTCAATATAGTTCATATGTATTATACATATACAAGTGAAACATGCATTGATATGCCACTTCTCACCTGTCAAATTCAGAACATTTTAAAGTTTGATAACATAATAAGCTTCTAAGACTGTTTCATAACGAAACAAACTCTCTCAAATAGTTGGTAGAAATGCAATATTTTGAAATCACCATTGTGTTGTCAATACCTAAATTATACATGAGCCTGACTTCCAGGAATCTAATATACAATGGCAAAAATATGAAATGTCGTATGCACATGGCTATTTTTGCATCATTCATGGGAACAAAGACAAGTAACAAAATGGTAACAAAAATCTTACCGCCACACAATAGAGTTCCATGCTTATTTTAAATGGATGCAAGGAAGATCTTACAGGGTAAGAACAGTTTGTGTAAAAAGACTCAGGGAAATAAAACTATAAACATGTCCACAGTTGCTTATATTTCTAAGAAGAAATAGTAAAAGAATAAGCCAAAAACTATTAAAGACAGCCACATGTAGGAGAAAAAACATGAAGAGGATAAATTAAAGAAATTAAAAATTTCTGAAATTCCATTTTTTATACTTTTGACATGAGAAACAATGCAAATGCTTTATAAACCTCAAAACAAACTTAAAAAAAAATCCTACAATTTAAAACCAAATGGGGATTAAACTGTATATTAAGTTTGTGGCATAATTACCCAGGGAATGTTTATTACAAAAGATTTTAAAACACCACAGTTTGACAGTTCCAAGTGAAATAATCCTAAGAATATAAACAAAGAAACACTAAACTGTTTTCAATGCTATTAGTGACATAAGTAGTCTTAGTATTTCTATTACATGGTATTTCTATAAGATGGTAAAATTAAAAAGTACAGAATTAGTAAATGGTAAGAACCAAGATATATTAAAGAAAATAACCAAGCAACTTATTTGGTTTTTCCCATATGAGCTGTATTTTAGATTTATGAAATGTAGTTGATAAAGTTATTCTTTATTAAAAGAACAAAGTCCAGTTAATAAATACAAAGGAAATGAAAAGACAAACTAAACACTAACTCATTTTTTTTTTTTTTTAAGATGACTAAATTTGGGACAATCAGAAATCTAGTGACTCCTGTTGGTGTTGACCTGAAGCAAACAGACTGCCAGTTGTCTCTTTGGCAAAAATGGGCTTATTCTAGATTAGCAGAGAATTATAATTTGGGGTCAAAGGCAAGCCACATGCAAGTACTTTCAGACCAAGAGGAGGAAAAGGTGTTTATATAGAGGAAAAGGCAATTGAGAGGGCTGCTACTGCTAAGCCGCTTCAGTCATGTCTGACTCTGTGTGACCCCATAGATTGCAGCCCACTAGGCTCCCCGGTCCCTGGGATTCTCCAGGCAAGAACACTGGAGTGGGTTGCCATTTCCTTCTCCAATGCATGAAAGTGAAAAGTGAGCGTGAAGTTGCTCAGTCGTGTCTGACTCTTAGCGACCCCATGGACTGCAGCCTACCAGGCTCCTCTGCCCATGGGATTTTCCAGGCAAGAGTACTGGAGTGGGATGCCATTGCCTTTTCCAATTGGGAGGGCTACAGTCAACAAAGAGGCCATGGCTTTTCATTGGCTGAGTCCTTGCCAGGAAAGAGAAGTCTTTTCTTCTGCTGGGCTTTGATATCCTCACAGTACATGGCAGGTCCCCTTTCTGGTCTCTGAGCACTATTTATTGAGGTTTCTGTCTGGTTATTTTTTACACTGATATGATAACATTATTTTTTTACACTGATATAATAACATTAAGTATGCAAAACCAGTTAAGATATATTATTAATTACTATGCTTGCTAAAAATTCAGCTTGAATTTTATGGTGCCATCAGACTGATATACAATTTAGAGGCAACCCAGGGAGCCAAAGAAATGTGTTAAATGATCCCATTATAAAGGAACTGGTCAATCCAGAATGTGGGGAAGTCTACAGAGCAAGTCTTCAACAAATAATGCTATGAAAAATAATTGAGCATAAAGACATCACAGATTAAAAGAAATTTAAGGGACACATGAACAAAATGCAATATGTGCACATGATGTAGATCCTGTTTTGATCAAATCAAACTTACAATTTTTTTTTTCAGAGACAACCAGGAATATTTTGACAGGCTAGGTATCAACTAACATTGAAGAATTACTATTAATATTAATTTGGATAAATTTGATAATGTGTTGTTTAAGGAAATCCTTAAGTTTTACAGTTATGTATTTACAGTGATGTATTTAAGGGAGAAATGGTATGTCAGGAGTTGTTTAAAAATACTTAAGCACAAAATACAGGAAATAGATAAAAGACTAGTCAACACTGACATGTTGAAAATAGGTGTTTAACTTATGATTAGTTTATTATACTGTTCATCTCATTTTTAATATTTGACCATTTCTAATATATATAACAAAAACAGGGCCACTATATGTTATCATTTCAGGCCAGTGACTAATTGAAAACAGTGGAACCAACAGAACAACAGAATATGCTTCTGTTTAAAAAGCAAAAATAAGCACACGAGACAGCATTGGGTTCTAGCTCCATGAAGACGTTATTTTGAAACATGCTAAAGAAAGATTATTCTGCAAAAAAAAAAAAGTCACGATGCAGGAAGTGGTGGAAGGAAGTAGACCACTGACAGTTTACTCTGGGAAACAGAAACAAACCATGTGGGCCCAATACGTACTTTTTGTCAAGTCTAATGAAGACAAAGGGTATAAACATATGAAAACAAATATGTACAGCCCTCTCTTATGTCTAGTAGTCCCACCTTTATTTTTGGATATGCTTCACAATGAACAGAATTTTCCCACGTTATTCTAACTGATTATGAATGAATCACCAGTATATCTACACTATCATAACATATGTGAGATAGTTACAGACACATTTGATTTTTATAACACAATTTAATATATACATATATTTATATATATACATTCCCTTAAAACAAATCACATAAAAGCAAATGAAGCTTGATTTATACCTTTCAAGTAGGTCTGCTTATTGATCTAAGTTTTAGCTATTAATATTAACACTGATAAAATGAATGGATTTTTAAAACTTCTTCTTTTTGACAAAATACAATTCACCTATATAATTCAACAGGCCCAAAGTGGATTATGCTTATGCCAAGTTCCACCTCACCAAACTAAGAATTATAGTTTCAACTCTCCAAAAAACCAGTCAATCAAGAATCACCGGACCAAGGCTTCCCCAGTGGCTCAGTGGTAAAGAAGCCTCCTGCCAATCAATGCAGGAGACCCATGTTNCAAAGTGGATTATGCTTATGCCAAGTTCCACCTCACCAAACTAAGACTTAATTATAGTTTCAACTCTCCAAAAAACCAGTCAATCAAGAATCACCGGACCAAGGCTTCCCCAGTGGCTCAGTGGTAAAGAAGCCTCCTGCCAATCAATGCAGGAGACCCATGTTCCATCCCTGGTCCAGGAATAGTCCACATCCCACAGAGCAACTAAGCCTGTGCGCCACAACTTTTAAGCCTGTGCTCTAGAGCCAGGGAGTGCAACCACTGGACCCACAGCCTGCAACTACTGAAGCGTGGGCACCGTAAAGCCTGTGCTCCGCAAGGGGAGAAGCCACTGCAACGAGAAGGCCACACACCGCAACTAGAGTGTAGGCTCTAGTCGCTGCAAATAAATAAAAGCAGCCCTGCAAAGAAGACCCACTATAGCCAAAAGTAAATAAAATATAGAATCATCTCGTCAGCTCTAGTTATATAATCTGCCTGAGAAACCCTCACCATCCTCTAAAGAAAAATAACTTGGCAATAAGTAACCTTTTCTTATTTTGTGTAGTATTACCTGCTTGTTCCTGCTCCTTTTGCACAGTTCCTCAGAGCCTCTTTCTTTCTGCTAGATTGAAGGCTGCCCCATTTGAAATGGCTTTTGCTTTAATAAACTCTAAATGTTTAATATATGCCTCTACCTCAGTTTATCTTTTTAAAGTATTATATGATAGATCAGCTACTTTGCATTTTATTGATGTTTCTGGGAACACATTGCAGAATAGGGACCAATAGTAACAAACTTGGAGGCACTAATATTTCCTATAGGAGATGTATTATTGTAACTTCACACAGTTTTATTATTTGTTCTAACTTTTATATATCATGATAACAGACAATGTAGTAGAAAAATTTCATATTTTCTGTTCTTAAAACACTTTCTGTTGATGATACATTTCCAAATTAGTTGAATGTCTTAAGTTACATGCAATTTCTACATAGATTATGTACAAAGGATATGGCATGAATATGTTCTCTAGAATTTAGATAAAAAAACTCTAACACTCCATTTGAAATTTTTCTTCCATTGACATCTTGTTTTTTTTTTTAATGCTCTCCTTTCCAACGTATTTTTTTCCTAATATTGGAGAAGGAAATGGCAACTCACTCCAGTGTTCTTGCCTGGAGAATCCTGGGGACAGAAGAGCCTTGTGGGCTGCCGTCTATGGGGTTGCACAGAGTCGGACATGACTGAAGTGACTTAGCAACAGCAGTAGCACCCCTAACATGGCATTTAAAGCTTCATGTTTTTCTGCACTTTCACACAGCAGAACTTACTCTATAAGTAACTACCCTAGAATAGTGATTCTTGGACTAAAGTTTCAACCATTTTAGGGTTCTGCATGGCCCCTTTAAGGACTTCCAAATGAAGAGAAGAAATAACCACAATGCTCTCCAATCTTAACTCCACCTACTCCTGTATCAATCTTTGCTTTTGTGCTTTCACCAATATTTTATGCATTTCTTTATGAGTTCATTTTAATGAGGGTTCTGCTGTTAAAAGTCACACCCAGTAAAGTTTTCACACAGATTACTTCAGAACTATTGTACTGTTGACCGGGAAGTTTTAACATTTACCCTATAGCTATTTTTTGAGAATCTATTCTTTGCTAAGCATTTTGCTAAGCATTTAGGTAGGTCAGAAGTCTACCTTGACCTTGAGACCAAAGGCCAGTAAGAGGAGAGAGTTGTACTTAAATTTCAGCAGAGGGAATTTTAGAGAGAAAAAAGGCAGAGGAGGAAGAAAAGAAATTTAGACCTAATGAAGCTGATGGAAAAAAACAATTCAGATTAAAAAAATGCTGATAATTTTTCCTTCCATGAAATTCAAGAGACTTTTGCAGGGAAGTGTGAAGGGGAATTGAGACTACAGTCTTCTCAGGCTGTCTCAGTCCCCTTGTTTCTCCCACCGTGAGCATTTTGCAATGGTGAGGTGCTTCAGTTGTTTAGACATAGCATTGTTTTCCAAAGCATGAGCCTCTATCATATCAAATACACAATTAAGAATGAACAATGCATTCTAATTTTACGGAAAGTTTGCCATGTTAGAGTTAAGAAAATTTCCTGGAAGACGGTGTATTAATTACCAACTTCAGAGATGATTTTCAGAAGATTTAAGAAATTATCAAGTGTCATTTTCACTTTATGCACTTTTATGCACTATCTTTAAAACAAACTCCACTGTGCATGGTAATGGAAGCCGTAATAAAGTTTCACCAGATGGAGGTTGATCTCACTCCAGGGAAGACTCGGAAGGTGAGGACTTACTCTGGAAGTGGATGTAACAATGGAGGTCATGGCATGTTAGAAAGGAGAAAAAAAGAAAAAAAAAAAAACCTTCAAAGGCACTGAAATACACATTTGAGAAAAAGTGGCATGGACAGTAGACAGTAGTGTAGTAGTTCACTTTTGTTAATAGCACTGGGCTTTTAGGGGGAGGGACAGTAAAAACATCCTCCCTACTGTCTAGTTGGCTCCCTTCCTTTTTTCTTTTTAATGTGGTCTCCCCTCCCCCTGATGGAAAATGAAGAGTGCAAAGTGGATAACAATCCAAGAGGGGACATTTTCTCAAGAGATATGTGGCTTTGGAGCCTTGCCAAATAGCGTTGAAAAACTCATCCCAAAACCATGCCTGGTGTTAACAGAAACTTGTAACCAACAGAAATGTGTCCTCCTGTCTCCTTACTTGGCTGCATTTAGAATAAACTGTTGTAAACTTTGGCATCTCGCCATTTGGTTTGCTGCACCTGATTTTTGGAAATGAGTTTAATTCAATCCGAACCTTTGATCTTCAGCAGTAAAAAGAACCGTTCTCTGCAGATAGCTTGCCATGAGATTCGGAAACTGAAGTCTCCTGTCAACCAACAAAAGGGTAGAGGTTCCAGTTCCACTGTGATTTGACAATGTGTAAAAATTGCCCACCACAAGCTGAAATCAGCTTTTCACATTTACATCTTACAGGAGATAGTGCCTTCCCTAACCCTTTAAAAACGTATTAATGTGCATTGAAGCTGCCTAAATACCAGTTCAGTATTTCAAATGTAAGTTCAGGACAGTAATTATGGCTTGTTGCATAGAATGTACAAAAAATTCTACAGAAAATTAATAGACATTTCAGTTTCCAAAGTGACACCATCGCTTTTGTGTTTGTGCACCCTTGCTGGTGATACTATTGAATGCACTCCCAAGACAGATGGAAATGGTGAACTGAACAAAATATACTATTAGGTGAGAGAACGTTGACAATTTAATGCTGCATGTTACAAAACACTTAAAGTACACATTTCTTCTATTGGAAAAAATATCATCTTCATGTGACTTACAATGTCATAATCAGAAGAGTCTTATTACTCCTAAATCGGAAAAAATAAGATGCAATAAAACAGAAAAGGAAGCATGGATCATGTGCAGCTCGTCCCTTTGGTTCTACAGTAAAGAGGTCAGCAAACAGGTCAAGTGAGAAAATACAAATCATTTATTGGCTTAATGCATAGCTTTTCTTGCTAAGCAGATTAGTTTCCCTAAACTGATGTCTGGCATCAGATGTATGCAGTTCAGTAATAGTCTGTGAGGGATACTGCACTCACAGAGAAGGGAGCTAGTTAGCTCAGATGATGACTCAGAACATCTCTTCTGCAGCTGCATATAGTTTTGACTGAAGAGTTATACTCATCGAGAACCTAACTCAACCAGCAAAAGATCAGAACAGTTGGAAGAGGGTGTTCACATGAGAAGTCAATGTTTAAAATCAAGAAAGCAGGCAGATGAGGAAGATTAGCACAGACAAATTAGCTAAGGGAAAAGCCTGAGGAAGTATGAAGGATGAAGAGTTTTTCCTCTGGTTACACATGTTCTTGGACAAGGAGAAAAGATTAGTTTATATACAGCTTATTCAGAGATCAGGACTCATACTGTGTTATCATAAAGCAAATATATCTTCTCCACACTTGTAGAAATCTATTTGGTAGGGATACATTTTTCCTGCTTCAGAATAAAACCTCTACCTAGACTTAAAGCTTATTTGCTTGCTCTTAAATCACAAGAAACCCTCAGGTCATTTTAGTTCTTTAAAACAAAAACAATGTTGTAGTTATCACTTCCAGTCCAGTAAACAAAATTCTGAAAATTTTCAGAGATAATTTATTCTATCAAGTCTGGTATAGTCTGGAAATGGGAAAGTGAGGAAAAAGACAAACTGAGCTTTTCTCGAGATTCCAACATTGTAAGGGAAAGAAAAGGTCCTCCTTGTACTAGTACTGGTTTGAACAGCTTCACTGTTTGTTCAGTGGGACTGAAGCATGTTTAAAGCTGATTTTTTTCTTTCTTTTTTTCCTTCTGGAATGCTGTCACTAGTAGGCTATTCTCATCATCCCAGAAGAAAGAGAAAACTGACACCTCTCCTACTCAACCCCCTCCATGATGGCAAGGGAAGTTGAAATTCTCTTCTCTGTCTCCAATACAACTCTATCATGATCACAAGTGTTTATAGCCAAGAAGCATGAAGGAATTTAGACACTCCTTTTGCATGTCCTGAATTGATGATCCTCAATTTGGGCTGTGGGAGTATGTGTCATATTATTGTTATGAGGCAAGCAGGTCCTCTCGGCATACACTGAAACTGAAACTGCTCATTACCAACAAAACACTCATCACCTTCTCATCTGATTTTGTTTAAAGATCCTTCTTAAAATACATATACTTTGACTACACAGGGACATCACTTATATTTATTTCCCTTTAGATATTTCTGTTTTTATTATCTGTCCCAATACTTCAGTGATGAATTCAAGTTCCTTCTCTGTTTTGCAAAATGCTTGCAGCAAACCACTTGTAATAGACTCCTATGAAAATACTTTCTACAGCTGAGGTCAGAGTGGCTTTTGAGACCTTACTTAACTTAGAGGGAAACATACAAACAAAATCTTTCAAGCCGATTATTACCTGGGAGATTCCCCCCACTAGTGTGTTAAGTTGTTTCTTATCTTCTTCTACCAGATACCACCTTTTTGAAAACAGTTGAGAGTAACATTTTTCCTCCCTGCATTGCTTAGGCTTTGCTCCTCTTTTATTATGATTGCTTTTAAGGCTTCCCTTCAGGTATGTGCAGAATACATAACTTGATTTCAAATTCTCTAGGATATAGAGAAATATTGATTTCAGAAGAAGTATCAAATTATCAATCTATGTTATTTATGGGAAAACAAAGAAATATCCCGATCCCTCAAGTCATTCCTCACTTCACTGCAATTTATGTTCTGTTGATACAAATTACAGAAACTGCTCTCAACAACATCACCACCTTGACCTTTCTAAATCTTATCCTTCTTGTCTCCTGTATGCCAGTTGACCCTTTTGGCCATTTGACTCATCCTCAAAACCATTGTTTTGGTTCCACACCATATTCATGTATTTTTTCATATTCTCTAATATACACACCATACACAAGCACAGACACACACAAATTCTGGCAGTTCTCTTTAGTCATATGAACTAGGTCCTTCCCCTCTGCACACCTTGCAATATTGCTTTTTCTCTTCAATCCATGGAAAGTAATAAATAAAAGTCCTATGTATTCTTAATCCACACCCATCGCATCGATTACCACATTAATAGCAATTAACTCCTGTGGTGCTCTGTGGAGTGGTATTTTCAAATTCTAATTTAGTAAGCTTTCTTGACTATAGAGATGAAAAAAGTAAATGCTACATTTCTCAGAGCCCCTTGCAGCTAGATATATGGATATGACTTAGGGTTTATTGCATGGAGGAATACACTTAGGATCTCAAAAAGACTGAAAGCAGGTGTGTTAGTTTCTCTTCTTTAACAAATTACTTAAGCTTAGTGGCTCAAACCTCAAAGAGATGGATAAATTCCTAAAAATATACAATCCACTATGACTGAGTCATGAAGAAATAGAAAATATGAACATACCAATCATGAGTAAGTGGACTGAATCAATCATCAAAAACCTCCCAACAAATAAAACACCAGGACAAGACGGCTTTGTTGGTGAATTTCATCTAACGTTCAAAGAATTAATAGCAACCCTTCTCAAATTCTTCCCTCCTCTCCCATAAAAATAGAAATGAAGGGGAAGACTCAACACATTTTAGGACAGCAACTCATGTTAATACCAAAACCAAACAAGGGAGGCACAAGAAAATTACATGCCAATATCCCTGATAAACACAGACACAAACAGCCTTAACAAAATGTCAGTAAACTGATTCCAACAAACTTAGTGGTTTAACACTAATTTGTACACTCATTTCACAGCAGCATTATGCAAAATACTCATAGTCAAAAGATAGAAACAACTCACGCTTCCATCAAAGAATGAATATGTAAGTGAAATATTGTATATATGTACAGTGGAATATTATTCAGCCTAAAAAATTAAAGAATTTTGGACACTACAATAGGCATAAACCTTAAAGAGGTTATGCCACTTGAAATAAGCCAGTCATGAAAGACAAATACTATATATAATTCCACTTACATGAGATAACCAAAGCAGTCAAATTCGTAGAGACAAAATAGAATGGTACTTATCAGGGGTTGGAGGGAGCGAGGGAACAGGGGAATCATTATTTAACAGATATAAAACTTCAGTTTGTAAAACAAAATTAGTTCTGGGGATCGGACAAAAATTATACTGTGAATATACTTAATGAACTGTATGTACAATTAGTAAGAGTTAAAATGGTGAACTTCACATCTTGTATATTTAACACAATTAGAAACTTAAAAAAAAATTAAACATATTTCAAACACACACAAACACACACAATTTTATTTTTCTTACCGTAGAGTACTATCGGTTGGAAGTCCAGCATGGGTCTCAGTGGAAACAAATGAAGGTGTCAGTAGGAGCTGTATTTCTGCTGGAGAATGTTTCTTCTAGAAAGAGTTCCATTCACTGGTTTCTGGCTGCCTTCCTCCATCTTAAAGCCAGCAACAGGTGGACTGAATCCTCCTCACGCGGAATCTCTGATTCACTGCAGCTGGGAAGGGTTCTCTCTGCTTGTAACAACTCAGGAGATTAGATTGCTGTTGGTTCACAAACTGGGAGTTCCCTGGGAAAATCTAAAACCAGTCGCTGAACATCGAGGACACGAGACTGAACAGAGGAAGATCGCTGTAGACGGAGGGATGGCAGTGTTAATAAGCGAGAGAACTTGCAGAGGAGGCTAGTCTTGAATGGCTGCAAGAAGAAACGTCCGACTCCGCCTGCTGGAATCTGAAAGGTTTATTTAAAGGCCTTAAAGGGGTTCAGTCATGAATTCAGTCCAGATGTGAAACTGTGGGTTATCATTAGTTGAATCCACTTCACCTATACCTGCTTCAATAAAAGTGATTTTTAAGACTTGTGCATCCTCCAAGTGGCACGTAGTCCAAACAGTAAGATGTTTGTCAGAGCTGTTTTCCAGGAACTTGAAGTCAGCTCTGTCTGGTTCTAGCTGAGCTGGTAGAGCTGGTAGAGACCCAGTCCTGAACCTTTGGATGCCAGAGGGTTGAAAACTCCAACCTCAGACTGTGCTAAGCGGCTTCTGCTAAACTCCTTGAGAAGTGCCGAGGCCTGTAGCCTCCTTACGCCTACGCAGAAGGAGGAATGCTCGTTGCTGCTCCTTTTTCCAATCACATTTCCCCCCGCCCCTTACGCCTCATACTGCACAGTGACTTTATCTCAGAAGTACCCCAAGCCCCTTGCATTCAGGGAGATTTAAGTATTGTTCGCCCATTTCCCTGCTTAGCTGCCTTGAAAATAACCCTATATTTGCTACAAACCTTGGCTTCTCAGCCTTTTATCTTACTTCACATTAGGGAATGGTTCAGTATCAGGTGATCTCAACAATGATTTACCCTCTTAAATCTATGTTCCTGAAACAGCTCCTGGAGTGAAAATGGTGAGTAAAACGTATGCAAGAATAGGAGATGGGGTGAGGAAGTTCTGATTCCCAGCGTCCAGCTCTCAGATCAGTCAGCAGTCACGTAGGTGACCTCCTCCAACAATTGGGCCCACCTGGATAATCAGGACAATCTACCCATCTTAAGGTCCACACCCTTAATTACAATCTCCAAAGCCCTTTTTGCCATGTTAGGCCAAGCCTCCCCAGTTATCATTCAGCTTCTCACAGTAAGTTAGGAGGCAGACTATGTAATAAGCATGTGTTTTTGCTGCCATGACTGGTATTTCCCCTTCATAGTTTTGTAGTCAGTATCTTAGAGGCAGCTCTTTAATCATAGCATAGGTAGTAATCTTTTTTTTTATTAGCCATAGCAAAAATCACTTTTTGATTCAGCAGATGCTTGATTATGGCTGAGTCATTTTCTCCTAGAAGTCCAGGCCTGAGTCTGTTCCTTTAGACAGCTTGTCAGTAGACATGAAATCTAAAATAACTTGTAATAAATCTTTTTATACAAAATCTGCAAGGTTGAATTATATTATCTGAAACTGAACCCTGGTTAGTTTAACTTCCACATCTATATTACAGAGAACTTACTGGAAAACATCAAATGTCCACTTACCTGTTGGATAACTGCTCTTGTGAAATCCTCGGGGATTTCAAAAATCAGCATACAAAAAGCTAAATACATAATTGTACCCTCATATTCAGACCCATTTCTTGTTCCCTATAACAGAGCTTTGAGTTCTCAGGTGAAACCTTGGGAATCACTCAAGAATGAACTACTTTTTAAAAATCTCTCATATTCATTTAAGATTCAAATAGTATTGAACCCTTTTCTCCATCTCTCTCAAATACATACCTGCCTGTTTATTCTTACTGTTCATGCTTCATCAGCTCTTAACTAGATCACTATAAACATGTTAACCAATCTCTCAATCACTATAGGCTCCTTTTTTCCCAACTTGATTAAGATATAATTGACCTATAACACTTTCAGTTTAAGATGTATTACAATGTGGTGATTTGATATCAGTGGTAAAATTATTACCACAATAAGATTAGGTAACACATGCATCAATCTATTACCTCACAGTTATGTTTGCATGTGTGTGTATGTATGTCTCTGTGTGTGTAGGGGTAAGAACTTTTAAGATCAATTTCCTTTGCAATTTTCAAATAATGAATACAATATTATCAACTATAGTTACCATGCTGTTCATTTTGTCCCCAGAATTACTCATCTTATGACTGGAAGTTTGTACTCTGTAACCAGCTTTATCCATTTTCCTCACTTTCCTGGTGGCTCAGATGGTAAAGAATCTGCCTGCAATGTGGGAGACCTGGGTTCAATCCCCGGGCTAGGAAGATCCCCTGGAGGAAGGCATGGCAAGTCACTCCAGTATGCTTGCCTGGAGAATCTCCACGGACAGAGGGGCCTGGAAGGCTACAGTCCATGAGGTCCCAAAGAGTCAAACATGACTGAGTGACTAAGCACAGCACAAAATCACCAATCTGCTCTTTGCAACCACCGATCTACTGATCTACTTTCTATGAGTTTGGATGTTTTATGTTCTACATACAAGGAAGATCATACACTATATCTTTCCCTTCAAATTTCATTTAGCATAATGTCCTCAAGGTCCATCCATGTTGTCACAAATGGCAGGATTTCCTTTTTTAAATATGACTGGATATGCACATACACACAATTTTCTTTATTCATCTGCTGAAAGATACTTAGGTGGTTTCCATGATTTGGCCATTGCAAACAAGGCTGTGATAAACATGAGGCTGCAGATAACCTTTTCATGCATATTAAGAAACTTATTTATTTTGCATACACTTAGAAGTGAGACTGATGGATCATACAGTAATTATATTTTTAATTGTTTGAGGAAATTCCATACTGTACCAGTTTACATTCCTGCTAACAGCTTACACCCTCTGTAGCAATTTTTTATCTCTTAACTTTTTGATAACAGCCACTCTATCAGGTATCAGGTAATATTCATTGTGGTTTTGATTTGCAATTCCCTGATGATTAGCAATGTTGAAAACCTTTTCAGGTACTTGGCCATTTGTACATTTCATGTACTTGTCTTCTTTGGAAGAATGTTTTTCTAGGTATTTTGTACATTTTGAAATCAGATTTTTTTTTTGCTATTGAGCTGTATAAGTTCCCAACATAGTTTGGATATTTACCTCTTTAGATATATGATTTTCAAATACTTTCTGTCATCCCAAAAGTTGCCTTTTAATTTTGTTGATGGTTTTCTTTGCTGTACAGATGCTTTTTAGATTGATATAGTCCCATTTGTTGATGTTTGCTTTATTTGTCTTTGCATTGTGTATCATTTCTTCCAAGGAGTAATTGTCAAGGAGCTTTTCCCCTATGTTTTCTTCAGAGCTCCCATGAAAGGCTCTTTCTGAAGTGTGTATTAGATTATATGGCTCCTTGGTTAGAATCGTCTAAACAGCATTAATTCTGTGTGCCTATACTAACTTATCCACCTGTAACTTACTGTTTAACTTTCCCTGACTACTATTATTTATCATGGTTCCAAATGCAGCCCATGCCCAAAGCATTTTAAACTACCATGTTCCTGAAACTACCATGCTTCCTCATTTTTAAAGATAGGCTTTCATTTTTATTCAAAATGCCCCCTGTATTTGAAACTCTAGGAGCTCACACATGATTCAGCTCCCTAACTAATTNTGAACACCCAGGACTGATCTCCTTTAGGATGGACTGGTTGGATCTCCTTGCAGTCCAAGTCACTCTCAAGAGTCTTCCCCAACACCACAGTTCAAAAGCATCAATTCTTCAGTGCTCAGCTTTCTTCATAGTCCAACTCTCACATCCATACATGACCACTAGAAAAACCATAGCCTTGACCAGATGGACTTTTGTTGGCAAAGTAATGTCTCTGCTTTTTAATATGCTATCTAGGTTGGTCGTAACTTTCCTTCCAGGCTTAGCATATTGCAATTAGTCAGTGAAAGGAGACCCTAACCCAATGGTTTATGAGAACTGATTTGTATCAAAATCAGCATTGCAGCAGAGACAGAAAGGATCTATTCTTTTAATAAATGGTGTTAGGAAAATTGGAAATTCATATGGGAGAAAAATGAGATTTCTAACAGACAAAACATCCAGATTTCAATTTTAATTACATTGTAGACATTTATGAAAATTTAAACATTAAAGTTCCTAGAATACAAAACAGGAAAACATCATCATTAACTATGAATGACAAAAAATTCTTAAAAATGAGAGGAATAGTACTTACTATAAAAGAAGATGTAGTTTATTTTGATGATATGAATGCCCAGAATTCATCTCATCAGAAACACAATTAGAGACAAAAGGCAAGCCAGAGAGTGGGAGAAGATATATGGAAAACATGTAAAAAATAAAGAATATTAAAAAAAAAAATCTTTTAAGTCACAAGTGAAAAAAAATGAGAATAAAATTTGAACATTCATTTTAACAGATACTCAGTGTCTAAGGCACTTTGAGGAAGCATATGCTCAATGTATATTAATTACAAGAAAATCTGCTCATACTGTTCATAATCTAAAATATATAAATTAAAACAAAAAATAATTTACTACACAGATGGCTAAACATAAAAAAACATTGATAGCACAAAGGGTTGGTGCAATATAGCACACTGGACATACACATGCACTGCTGATGAAAGTGAAAAGCAGTATAACTAATTTGGAAAACAGATAGGAATCATCTAATAAAGCTGAAGTTCCATATATTCTATGTGAAAGTTATTGTAATCCTAGAATTTAACAAAAAGAATTATAATATATTTTCTAATTGGCACAACAGAAATGTTCATAATTTGTTTTTTATACTAGCACTCAAAAAGGAAACAATCTAGTGCCCAACAGGAATAGAATGTATAAACAAAATGTTATAATGAAAATGAAAACATTACCATTAAATGCAAGATTTGGATGAATGTCACAAAACACTTTTTAAGTGAAAGAAAATAAACTCAAAGATTTTACTCATATAGGTTTTAAAACCAGCAATGTGATTTGTCATGTGTTCAAGAGTGAAAGCATAGAAAATAAGGAAAAAGTTGCCTATAAAATTCAAGATACTGATTACCTTTCTTGGTAAGGAAGAAGTCTTAATTTGAAAATGACTGGAGCAAAGGATTGCTAGAAATATGCTATCTTTTGATCTCAGTAAAAATTATACAAGTGCTCACTTTATAATAACTATTGATCTTTACATTTATATTTTATGCACTTTTAAATTGTGTAGTATATTACACATTAGAGAAACTTTGTTGTTGTTCAGTAGATAAACTTTGTTGTGGTTCAGCTATAGCTCGCTATGCCCCTCTGTCCATGTGTTTCCCAGGCAAGGATACTAGAGTGGGTTGCCATTCCCTTCTCCAGTGAACCTTCCTGACCCAGAGCTCAACCCTGCATCTTCTGCTTGGTAGGCAGATTCTTTATCACAGAACCACCTGGTAAGCACAAATAAACTTTTTTTGTTCAGTCACTAAGTCCTGTCCAACTCTTTGTGACCCCATGAACTGCAGCACACTGTTTAGGAACTCAACTGGGTATTTCCAAGATGCATAAAGGTCAAAAGAAAAGAAACTACAAGAAAAAAAAAAAGTAAACTTGGAAAAAAAATGAACTTCAAGAAATGAAAATGATAATATAATTTTAAACATAGCTCCAATAATAACTCAAAAACTGGGACATAGATCCTAAAGAACCCATCCAGCAGCACAGTAAGATAGACATGAACATTATGTAAAAAAAACTGGGAGTCAAAGAGGGTCCTGCAGAAGGTACAGGAAAGACATTAGGAAAGAAAAATATTAACAGAGAAGTTTCCAGAACTATTTAATAAAGGACTTTATTCTTTCATCTCAGGAATCTCAGCGAATCCCAAGGCATTAAATAAAAAAGAATCCATATGTAGACAAATCATGAAGGCTCAGAAAACAACAGATAAAGAAAATATACATTTTAAAAGAAAATATAAATTCAAAATGTAAGGGAGCTTCTTATATTTATATCTATATCCAATTAAGCTTTCAGTTATAATTTCTTAATGTCTCATTAAACAGGTCAAGCCTATTTGGTAAACTTATGAAGAAATGAAATACCAGCTAAAATAAGATTATCCTATTTTCTAGGCCTCCAGGAAACAACAATAACATAACAAAACAAAAGAAAGTTACAATAACTTGGGTTCATTTCTTCTTTATAAGGAAACTTGTTGAGCTTTCTCTTGAATTGATGTACAATATTTACTTCTGTTGCTGACTCCAGCACTTTGTTCCATCTCATTAATTCAAGAAGTAAGAAACATCAAGGAACATCAGGAACATCATTAATCCAAAGACCATTTCTGGCTATGCCTTAGTGAAGCTATTACAGATATTTCAAGATCTGACTAAAATAGTTATTAAAAAGCCTAACCACTATGTCTCAATTTATTTCCCTAGATAATTGTACCATCTTTGTCTTGGGTCATGGGTTGATACATGTCTTTGGGTTTCATATGCCACATTTTTTTTTCAGGCCAAGGTGAAAAGAAACTTTAAGCCACAATCAGAAACTCAAAATTTTTCAGGTGAAGTTTGAATCCTTTCATGTGTCATAATGTAGTTCTAGGAGAAGATATCCTTACATGGCATCATCTGAGAGTCTGGTGTATCTTTCCTCTGTGTCCTATAGTCTATTTTAAAGGAGATGCTTAAGTATTCCTCTACATTCTCTTTTTTAAGAATTTTAATTATATGTCACTAAGAAATTTAATATTGCACTGATGTCACATATGTGAGCAAACAGCATTATCTTTATGAATAATTTTTATCTAAGTGCATGCTACTTTCTGTTTTCATATAACTTTCTTTCCATTTGTAATTTTGCATTTCAATGTGTGATTGTTTCATTACTACCTCTCTTCTGCACAAAACTAACTGATTTTTCATTACTACATACTATGCATACACATACTATATGCATACACATACTATACATACACATTACTACATTACTACATACTATGTCTTCCACATAAAATGAACAGTCCCATGAGGGCAGTGACCTGACCTAGGTACTTCACTGTAGCCAAATAAGTACCATAATGCCCAGAACATAGTAAATAGCTGACAAATGTGTAATGAACAGAAACAAACCAAATACATTGATAGGAAAATAATTTGGTAATGTTTTCTTTTATTCTGAATCTTATTTTTTCTATCAGTTTAATGGTTTAATTTAAAAAGGTGGCATAAGAAGATATATAGTTGCACCCACACACAAACACACACTTATATACATACACGTATCTTCTAAATTATCAGATGAGGAAGGAGTTGAAAATAAATAGGTCTAACATAATGGTTCTTTCTCTTCAGTTATCAGAGCACACTGATAACTTACACTGAGTCTTACATGACTCAAGGGTTAAGGATTTCTGGGGAATCACCTAGAACTATATAAGTTATATCTATAAACCAGACAGAGTTTTTCATTTTTGGTTGATACTAGGTAATCAGTCCCATTAAAACAGAATGGATTATTGTATTCCTAAACTTAGATCCAGTATTTTGTCTCATTTTTTAGGAATTCTTAGAGCAGCTGTAAATGCCATCTTGTATTTTCCCAAATCTTCATCATAAAAATCACCGAAGCTCACTTCCCACTTACCACTGTATAGACCCTGCATTTGTAATATGGTTCATGGATCCATCTTGCTCTGCATCAAAGCGATCAAAGGCGCTTTGAATCTGGAGGCAGCATGCTGCCGAAGAAAGAGAAACATCAGCTGCAGTTGTTGTAAGACCTTGAGTTCATTTCTAGCTTTGACCTTCAGAAGCTAGAAATGTTTATTCTCCTGATGTTTCTGATCCTGGGAATTTTTTTAATCTCCAAATGGTGATAATTCAATATTAAGAAACTTAACACATAGTTTATTAATAATTACATGCTATACATACACAAGTTATTGTTCAGAGAACTCATTTTCTGAAAACATTAGAATGACTAATTATTAGCTATGTTGAAAACTTTTAAAATGCAATAAAAGAATAGTGTCATCTGGAAAGAAGCATTGAAAATAGGAAGAAGAATATTTAAAAAACAAGGCTTGCTTGATAACAAGTTTATAACAAAAATTACAGAACTGAATTTTGTTACAAAAATATCATGATAGTATAGTCTTGTATTATTTTACAATGGGACTGATTGCACTCTTTTTGAAGGCAAGAGACTTTCTGTTATTTCTCATCATGAAAGTGAAGGTTGCTCAGTTTTGTCCAACTCTGTGACACCATGGACTGTAACCCACCAGGCTCCTTTGTCTATTAAATTCTCCAGGCAAGAATATAGCAGTGGGTAGCCATTTCCTTCTCCAGGGGATCTTCCCAACCCCAGGATTGAACCTGGGTCCCCTGCATTGCAGGCAGATTCTTTGCCATCTCAGCCACCAGGGAAGCCCACTACCCATTTTACAATATGTAAATATTTTAACAAAATTACAGAGCTTATACAGTACAGAACATTTAGGTCCAAACCTTTTTGTAAAACTAATAAAATAACTGAGATAGATGGAATCCGTGGCTTTCTTTAGGGTCTCATAAGTAGTCTTAATCAGAATAAACATCAAAACTTGTCATGCCCTCTAGCACACTAGTACAGGTATCACTGATTTGTCAAGGTCGAGTTTCCTTCCATTCCAACTATTTAAAACAAACAAGCAAACAAATTCCGTCACTAAAAGGATATTATGCAAAATTCCAGTAACTGAGCCTTTTTGAAGTTCAGAATCTTTTTTCAATAGAAGTACCCACATTTCTATGTAGTCCTTGTGTTTTTACTATTAATCATGACAATTGTACAGGCTTGTATTTGATCTGTACCACTGAGAAAAAGAGAGAAAACTGTGTGACTGTGACTGCTGGAAGATTTTGCATGCAGTCTGTGGTATGAAAGGACAGGAATAGGTTTGAAGTTCTCAAAAAAATAAAAAAAAGGTTAAAAATCCAAAAGTGGGTAGAGACTTTGGAATTTGCCGATGGACCCCTCTAGTTTAGTATTTATAATCCAATCTGCTGGAGTTTATGAGGCAGAAGAGTGAAAAACATGGGACTCTGCTTAAGGCTAAAAGTAAAAGAGTGCTTCATTCTGACTTTCAAGAATTATAGGCCAATAAAGCTAATGTAAGAAATATCCTTTTAAAATTGAATAAATCTTTATCTATGAGTATGATCTTGTTTTGCAAAATAGATTTGAAATTTTTGGCCACTTGTATTTACTTTTATTCTTTACAGTATATTTATTTGATGCTGGGAAGTGTGAAATGATCATCAAACTAGTCATCAAATTTAATGGATGTTGGATAATTAAAGACAATTTCATTTGGCACTGACAAGTTACTCGGGAATGATGCTCAAAGATGGTACTGTATCACTCCTGATGGGTACTCTTTAGAAATATAAAATTTATTTTGCATATTTTCCAGTAAGGTATTTTAATAAGAAGAATTGTCATTTCTTTATATAAAGAATGATCAAGCTCCAATGCAAAATGAGAATGGAGTGACTTGGATATTCTGTGATTATTTCTACATCCCCATTAAAAAATTGATTTTATATTCTTATAATTAATAGATTCTATTAAAATAAAGAAAATATTTTAAATCCACAATTTCCTATTATTTAACTACATTTTACTATAATATTTGATCTTACAACTCTCACATCAGCCTGGTGAAAATACCATACAATGGTTTCTCACTGTATACCTCTTCTCAAATTTACATTCTGGGATATCATGTTGATATCATGAAATTGGTCATGGCAGCAGTGATTACAACATAGAAATTGTCAAGTGCTATAAATGAGTGGTTGATTTGTTAACTGACCATCATCACTTGCTTTAAGAAGGTGATAAAAAAATTAAGTGATGAAAATAAAACAAAACGGCATTGTATTTATGGTTGCGATGTTAATAGCACAAAAATTGGAAGATATTGTCTTCCAATATTCCAAAATTATCAACTGATTTACAAATAAATTACTCATGTTATTCACCAATGAGAGGCTTTCTAACTAGATGTGTTGTCACTGTTTCACTTTTGTCTTTCTGAAAGTATCAACAAGCAATGATATCAGGACTATGCTTGTTTGTCAATGATATGAGTGGAATTGATCAGTAATTGAATGTTTACATATAACCTGATTTTGAGGCACTACTATTGGTAAAAGAATTATTAAACGGTAGATTTTGGAAGAAATAAAATTTCAATCTGTTTATAAGTGTAGAGAATTTTTTTAATTGTATATTTTACTGTTATTTGTAGATTATTTCATGTTTCTTATATTAACAAACTTTATAATAAATGTAAGTATGTACACAAACTTTTTTTCCCCAGAGACCCAAATTTGAAACTTTTAAAAGCTCAAATAGCAAGTCTTAATAGCAGATAACATGATGCTGTGCTGAGTTTTGGCTTTTATCATGGTGAAATGGGAGCTTTTGCAAAGTTTGGAATAAGAGATTAAAAAGATCAAATAGTTTGATACAAATCTACTTTTGTTTGGAGAACACACTGATGATTGTCACTTAGCATCATTAACCTCTGATTTTTAGATAGGAACATAGGACTTCAGGGGGAAAAAAGCACACTTTCTAACAATGCTTGTGGTAATCCATGCCTATGTGAGTAAATTCTGGCTAATAGGTTGTGGATAAAAGTAATGAACACATCAGATTATAATCTTAAAACAAGAGAAGTGTACTATGTTTCTGTTTTACAGATGAGAAAATGGAGACTGTTGAGTTTAAGTAGCCTGTCAAATGTCATACAATTAATAAACAATAAAAACACTTTTAAGTGGATGGCTTCTCTGTAGAATCTCTGTTTAAAGCCACTATTTGTTGTTAAGTCACTCAGTCATGTCCAACTCTTCGTGACTCCACGATCTGCAGCACACCAGGATTCCCTGTTGTTCAACATCTCCTGGAGTTTGCTCAAACTCATATCCATTGAATCAGTGATGCCATCCAACCATGCCCCCTTCTCCTCCTGCTTTCAATCTTTACCAGCATCAGGGTTGTTTCCAATGAGTTGGCTCTTCACATCAGGTGGCCAAAGTACTGGAGCTTCAAGTTTAGCATCAGTCCTTCCAATGAATATTCAGGGTTGATTTCCTTCAGGATTGACTGGTTTGATCTCCTTGCAGTCCAAGGAACTCTCAGGAGTCTTCTCCAGCATCACAGTTTGAAGGCCTCGATCCTTAGGTGCTCAGCCTTTTTTATTGTCCAGGTTTCATATCCATACATGACTACAGGAGAAACCAAAGCTTTGACTATATGGACCATTATAGGCAAAGTAATATATCTGTTTTTTAATATGTTGTCTAGGTTGGTCATTGCTTTTCTTTCAAGGAGCAAGTGGCTTTTTAAATTAAATTAAATTAAATTAAATTATGGCTGCTGTCACCATTTGCAGTGATTTTGGAGCCCAAGAAAATAAGGTCTGTCACTGTTTCCATTGTTTTCCCATCTATTTGCCATGAACTAATGGGACTGGATGCCATAATCCTAGTTTTTGGACTATTGAGTTATAAGCCAGCTTTTTCATTCTCCTCTTTCATCTTCATCAATTTGCTCTTTAGTTCCACTTTGCTTTCTTTCTGCCATAAGTATGGTGTCATCTGCATATTTGTGGTTAGTGATATTTCTCCCCACAATCTTGATTCTAGCTTGTCCTTCATATAGCCCAGCATTTTGCTTGATGTACAGCATATAAGTTAAATAAATCACGTGACAATATACAGCCTTATGTACTCTTTTCCCAGTTTAGTCCATTGTTCCACGCCCGGTTCTAACTGGTGCTTCTTGAGCTGCCTTCAGGTTTCACAGGAGGCCAGTAAGGTGGTCTGGTATTGCTATCTCTTTAAGAATATTCCACAGTCTGTTGTGATACAGACATTCAAAGCCTTTCGATTTATCTTTGCATGAATGTTCAAACTACTCCAAAATTGCACTCCTCTCACATGCTAGCAAAATAATGCTCAAAATCCTCCAAGAGAGGCTTCAACAGTACATGGACCAAGAACTTTCAGACATACAAGCTGGATTTAGAAAAGGTAGAGGAATCAGAGACCAAAGTCCTTCATGTCCATTACCTTCGTTTGCAGTGATGTTTCCTAAGGACTACTTGCCTTTGGACTCCAGGATGTCTGGCTTTAGGTGAGTGACCACACTATTGTGGTTATCTGGGTCATTAAGACCTTTATTGTATAGTTCTTCTGTATATTCTGCCACCTTGTCTTAATATCTTCTGCTTTGGTCCATACTGTCCTTTATTGTGCCTATCTTTGCATGAAATGTTCCCTTGGTATCTCTAATTTTCTTGGAGATCTCTAATCTTTCCCACTGCATTGTTTTCATATGCTTCTTTGCATTGTTCACTTAAAATTAGTTGGGGATTTAAATTTCTAGCATATGTTTTAAGCAGTAAATACAATTTCATTAAAAGTCAAATGAGTGGGGTGAATGGACAATGGATAACTTGTTCTGTGGATTGGAGATTGTTGCAAGGTCTGCAGAATTATTTGTCTTATAAAATACCTTTGTATGTGTATTTGTGGGTATGTATTTGTACAAATACGTATATGTTTGTAGGTATACATGTATACATGCATATCTTATGCATCAGTGATAAACCTGAAATTTTAAATATATATATATACTTAAATGAGTATTTTTGGTTTAGCCTACATTAAATGATTTAAAAACAACCAGACTACTCAACTGTTTTCCACCAAACTGCCGCCCAAATTAGAAAAAATCATGCATCTTGATTTCTTAAATGATAAATAAGGGTCTCTGAATTCCAAGTCCATTGCATTTTCTTTCTGTAGCCTCAGCATAATCACTGCCAACAGTTTGAAAATATGAACTATTTCAAGAAACTTTTTTATAAAACCTGTCAATGACTTAATTTGCAGATAAGGTGAAACCAGGAGAGCAGCAAAAACTGACAGCATTTCTGAAAGTACACTGTATTGTTATAAAGTGCCAAAGTCTTTGCCTTAAAAAACATGTTAGGAGGAAGTTTTAAAATTACTACTGCTATCCTACTTTAATTTATTTTAATGTGCACCTCTCTGTGGCCACAAATGTTTTGAGTAGGTAGGCATTACTTGACAAGCTTATTTTAGCATCAGAATAGCAATGAAGAATAGGTTATGTCAAAGAGAAAGTTACTGAAAGCAGCCTGTTTGTAAAACTTCAAATTGGATGGAGAAGTTTGAAGGAAGAAGAGTTCAATATTTCTTTAAACCACTGAGACTGTTTTTATTGAATCATTGAAAAAGTAGAGCACAGACCCTATGAAATACAGTGACGGTAAAAATGTATGAATTCCTAAGGAAGGTGGAAAGCAATTTTTGCAACACAGGGCTGTTATGGTGCAGAATTCAAAGAGTTAGCTCTGGGGTCAGATCCCAAGAAAATCCTGGATTATTCCCATCTTGGTCGTGAGAAATTGAGCAAATTGCTTACAAAAATCTAAGCATCATTTAGGTAATTTTAAGAATTAAAACAAACTGCAAGTGAAATATTTAACAGAGTTACCAACATGTAGCAGAAGAACCCCCCATAATGAAGAGTGATATGAAACCTGGAAAAATTTGATGTGATAGAATGAAAGTGTTCTTGTTAAGTTTACTAACAAAGAAAGAAATTCTTCAAGAAGTAGTAATAGTTGAGGAACTTAAAATACTTAATGATACAAGGCACGCTTTATTTCAGGATGCTGTTTGGTTTCACACACAGAACTCCCTAAAAATTCAAAAGCCAACTGCCTTAGCAATCACTGTAGTTGAATCATAAAGTGTACTCTCTAGACATATCTTATTAAATGGTCTGAATAAATGTAAATGGCTATGAGACTCTAAGTTTCGTTCTACATGCAAGTGAAGATTAAATGGAAATTTAAATTATTTATTAAATTTTGAACTCTACTCACACTTCTATATGCCCTTATGGGTAATGAACTGAAAGTCAGAAAAAGGTGTCATCCTTATACATCAGTGAATTTATCCAGGGCAATGTTTCCAGTTTCTTTAGAGCCTCAAGGTTTTGAATGAAAGAACTCAAGGATCATAGAAATGAGGATTAGGTAAACATTTGGGGATGTTATCCTTACAGGCAACTTCAATTTGAGTGAACATAATTTCTTTTTGTGATTTTATATATAGCATTTGTCTCTGACTTTTCTATTTAGAAAGTTATCACAAAAATATTATAATTTATTTTTCTCTAGCAATTGCAAACTTTATGTAAATATGCAGGTACGTGTACACATATATACACATATGTGGAAATTAGGAAGAATGTAATAAAGAATAAGTAAAAACTAACAAGAATCCATTCAAATGTAAGGAAAATTAAATTTAAAATCAACTAACATAAATAATGAATTCATTCATCTCACACAAGATGAAAGATGGAGAAAACCCAACATTGGCACAGTGGATTAAGTTCTTAGCATCCACATCCTTTCCTTTTCCTACTGTGGTACCTTTGACATGTGACTCTCAATTTTTTTATGGCCTGAAGCTAGCCAAGAATGTTCAAACTACTGCACAATTGCACTCATCTCACATGCTAGTTAAGTAATGATCAAAATTCTCCAAGCCAGGCTTCAGCAATATGTGAACCATGAACTCCCTGATGTTCAAGCTGGTTTTAGAAAAGGCAGAGGAACCAGAGATNTGGTGATGGACAGGGAGGCCTGGCGTGTTGCGATTCATGGGGTCGCGAAGAGCCGGACACGACTGAGTGACTGAAGTGAACTGAACTTTCAGGGATCAGTTCTCTAATCCAGACAAGAGGAAGTGGGAAAGATAAATGAGCAGAGGGCTTGGGGTTGGGAGGAATTTTCCAGCTGATTCCACCTACCTTTAAAATGAATTTTTGAAATCCCACCAAGCAACTTCAGCTTATAGCTACTTTTAGAACTGGTTGGCAACCCACTCCAGTATTCCAGAATCCCATGGACAGAGGAGCCTGGCAGGCTACAGTCCATGGGGTTGCAAGAGTCAGACGTGACTTAGCGACTAAACCACCACACTGCCTTGACTACGCCAGCTGCAAAATCACAGGTAAGTTCATGTTTTGGCATTTTACAACATTAAAATAGAGGAATACAGGGGACACCTGGGCTGTGGGTGATTGTGTATAACTAATCATCACACCTGCAACAGTAAAATTTTAATTTAGATACTTCAAAATTACAGAATTTTAAATTACTTATTCCTTGAAAATCGGAATGAATTATATTAGTTTAGCCAAGACTACTACAATTCAGACATTGAGTAAGAACATAAAATTAAATGAAAAGCAGAAAACAAAGACATTTCCTTGTAATTAGAGAGATTCTCTCATTTTCAAGGGAATTTGAAACAAACATTTACTATTTGTCAAATAAAATCATTGTAATATACTTTTTGAAAATAAAAAAAAGTTATTTTTTGATTATTTCAGTAACTCTATAAGCTAAAGAAAGTTCTTGACTCTTGTCATTGAACATTAAAGAATCACCTTACAATACTCTATTGGGTTTGCCATACATCGACATGAATCCACCACAGGTGCACACAAGCTCCCAAGTTAAATTTTAAAATAAATAAATAAATAAATTTAAAAAAAAAAAGAAAAAGAAAAAAAAAAGAAAAAGAAAAAAATAAAGAATCACCTTAATTATTATAATTAAAACTATATACATTTAATAGTGTAGAAATATTAAATGATGATCCATTGCTTCCAATACTTTTCACAGCTGAAAAGTCCTACCTGTGGAGCTCTCCAATGACAAATAATTTCAAAATCCCTCTTTCAATCACTCAAAATGATTACTAAGTCTTTGAGATCTCTCTCAGACACCCTGGGTCACAAATAGTACACCCCCTGCTAGCATTTACTACTTTTGGCGTTACAGTCAAAATCTACAAATTGAGGAAATAGGCATTATTTTATGTTTTTTCCCATCTGCTCTTTGCATTACTAAATAAATTGAATATATTATGGGAAATATGGTAGGGAAAAGTTATTCAATATGTCTAATTGTTTAGAATTAAAAAAAACAACTTTGATAACTTCTATTAGATTTGATGAAAAAAATGTCCTCTAAATTGCAAGGCAGGTCAGGGGGGAGGTTTGTGCTGCTTCTGAGAAGGCGCAGGGAGCCAAGTGAGAACAGAATGAAAACAAAAGATTTTGAGAGGCACTGAATAACTGATATCTTGAGATAAGCGCTGGGTCCTCTCAGTTACAACTTAAGATTTGAAATACTTGGTGTGACTGGAACTCTAAGGAAAATTGGCTGAAAGAGTTTTGTACATAGTAGTTAAGTGAGAGGAAGAGAAAATCTACTAATGGCAGCAGAAGCCAAAAGTACAGGTAAACTTCAGCTCATATTTATTAATAAATGGCATATTTGAAGAAAACTGATTTTGCAATTTGAAGTTTTACTTTAGTAGTAAATAAATTTCATGATCTTTATCTGAAGATAATACAACTGTTAAGAGCAACCGAAATGGGTTCTGTTTGTTGAGTTTTTTTTTTTTTTCACTAATTTAGATTAAATTAAATAGGATGATTTGTAGCACTTTGTCAACCCCAGACTTTCACAGGCTTCAGTATCAGATCTAAAATTTAGAATTACTATAAGAAATATATGCTGGAAAATAAGGAAAGTTCATTCTCTTAGTTAAATTAAAAGTAGTGTGGCTCCTCTAAAATGTCCATGTCATAATTATTGGAACCTGTGAATATGTTAACTTTAAAGGATTGTACAGGTGTGGATAAATTAAGGATATTGTGATGACTTAATTTTGGGGGGCTCCAAAATCACTGCAGATGGTAAATGCAGCCATGAAATTAAAATACACTTGCTCCTTGGAAGAAAAGCTATGACCAACCTAGACAGCATATTAAAAAAGACATTACTTTGACAACAAAGAACTATCTAGTCAAAGCTATGGTTTTTCTAGTAGTCATGCATGGATGTATGGATGTGAGAGTTGGACTATAAAGAAACCTCAGTGCTGAAGAATTGATGCTTTTGAATTGTGGTGTTGGAGAAGATTCTTGAGAGTCCCTTGGACTGCAAGGAGATCCAACCAGTCCATCCTAAAGGAAATCAGTTCTGCATTTTCATTGGAAGGACTGACGCTGAAGCTGAAACCGATACTTCGGCCACCTGATGCGAGGAACTGACTCATTGGAAAAGATCCTGATGCTGGGAAAGATTGAAAACAGGAGAAGAAGAGGATGACAGAGGATGAGATGGTTGGATGGTATCACCGACTGGTATCACCGACGCAATGGACATGAATTTGAGCAAGCTCTGGGAGTTGGTGATGGAGAGGGAAGCCTAATATGCTGCAGTCCATGGAGTCGCAAAGAGCTGGACACGACTGTGCATCTGAAGTGAATTGAAGCCACTAAATTTCTGGCAATTTGTTACAGCAGTAGAATACCCATAATATTTTGAGTCTTTATAAAACAATAAGAATTTATTACTATGTGTGGTGCATCTTAAATTCCAAAGTTTATTTGCTTTCTTCCCAAGGCTGCTGCTCCTGCTGCTGCTACTGCTGCTAAGTTGCTTCAGTTGTGTCCGACTCTGTGCGACCCCATAGATGGCAGCCCACCAGGCTCTGCCGTCCCTGGGATTCTCCAGGCAAGAACCCTGGAGTGGGTTGCCCCTTCCTTCTCCAATGCAGGAAAGTGAAAAGTGAAAGTGAAGTCGCTCAGTTGTGCCCAACTCATAGCAACCCCATGGACTGCAGCCTACCAGGCTTTTCTGCCCATGGGATTTTCCAGGCGAGAGTACTGGAGTGGGGTGCCATTGCCTTCTCCTAGGTGCACCTAAATCGTGCAACATTTAAATAAAGGATTTGCTTACTCCTGTAACATATAGAGTAGATTAGACCTTATTGTCAAGGTGTGATTATTTGCATTTCCTTTCTGGAGAAACTGAATCTTTTCCTAATTTCGACTTCCTGTTTTCCTAGAACTACCACAGGTTCTTCATCATTACTGCTACTGGGCATGGGTTTGTAGGAAGGATTATTTCATATTTTTATGGACAAGCTAAATAGAGGATTATTGTATTCTAAAGGTCAGTGCACAATTATTGGGGTTACTAATTGACTTTAATTTTTTATGGGACTTTCAGAAACTTTTAGTATATTTCAGCCTGCATCTGCTATAAAAATGATTTAACAATTGGCAGTTCAAAAGTCTTAAAGAAAACACTGCCTGGATAAAAAACACTGGTGAACTGTGAAATGTCTCATCAAGCCTAGGCTTCACCTAGGCTATAAGGAGGTGTTTCTAGCTTACAGAAAAACTCTGCAATAAAAATAAACATAAAGCAAAGGAACAGTATGCATGGCTGTAACTGAGGGGAAAACAAGATGCTTTGGTCATTTTACTTCTGCCATTTGTCTGTCTTTAAATAAACTGAAAATGTAACAGAGGAACTATACCACTATAATTTAATATACTATGTAAGGTATTGTTTATTGATAGAACATAGAAGTAGCAAAATTATATTACTTAAAAATTTATTCTATAAAATTATTTCAATTTCTGCTAACCTCTACCCATTTTATTTCTACTCAACAGTTTTTGTTTATTGTTTATAGACTTCAGTAGGAGTTCTATACATTATTTTTTTATTCAAGACAAGAGATATAAACATTGAGTGGCAATTCAGACAAGCCTGAAGACCCCTGAGACTACTCTGCTACTATTCTTAACATGTCTACGTCCCTGTGACAGTGACTATAAAGAACTGAGTTTATAAAAGGTCACATTTCAGCATCCAAAAAAATGTACAAATTTTTCAAGTGGCTTCGAAACTATTCATATTCCCTATATATCTATTTTTCCCTTTGTGTTACATTTTCATTGGAAGGACTGACGCTGAAGCTGAAACCGATACTTCGGCCACCTGATGCGAGGAACTGACTCATTGGAAAAGATCCTGATGCTGGGAAAGATTGAAAACAGGAGGAGAAGAGGATGACAGAGGATGAGATGGTTTAATTCAACTTGCTATTTCCCTTTGAGGTGAAATTTGATTTCATTTGGCAACATTTCAAAATTATGGCTTGGTATTTGATCAATAAATCAGGTATTTATTTCACTATTATATATCAGTTATACGTACATTTTCAGCTTCCCTGATGGTTCAGCTGGTAAAGAATTTGCTTGCAAAGCAGGAGACCTGGGTTTGATCCCTTGGTTGGGAAGACCCCCTGGGAAAGGGAAAGGCTTCCCCCTCCAGTATTTTGGGCTGGAGATTTCCATGGACTGTTGATTCTCTGCAACCCCAAGGCCTATACAGTCCATGGCATTCTCCAGGCCAGGATACTAGAATGGGTAGGGTAGCGTTTTCTTCTCCAGGGGATCTTCCCAACCCAGGGATCAAACCCAGGTCTCCCGCATTGCAGGCGGATTCATTACCAGCTGAGCCACTAGGGATGCCCTACTGGAGTGGGTAGCCTATCCCTTCTCCAGGGGAATTTCCCAACCTAGGAATCAAACCAGAACTTCTGCATTGCAGGCAGGTTCTTTACCAGCTGCACTACCAGGGAAGCCCATTTTATGTATATATATATAAATGTATATATGTGTATATGTGTATACACAGATACATTACATACATGAATGTGTTATTAACATAATGTGTTTCAAGATAACTAGGTCCAAAGGCCATATGTTCATATAAGCAAACTCATAAATTTACAAATATATTAGTTTCATTAATGAACTACAAGTCTATAAAACTATATATGGCAATAACTTCTAAATGATATTCCCTAGTAATTTTCAATTATATAAATTAAATTATGTAAGTACTAACAGTATTTTTTTGCTACTCTCTCAGTAATGTATAGACTGTAAAAATCAAATATTCTAATTTTCCAGGGCCAGAATCATGTTAGCAATTCACTATAAGCCAGTAAGCTCTGTAGCAAGAATAAACTCTCCCTTTTCTGACTGAAAGCAACCACAATGTTTGCATTTTCTATTTTTTGGACAGGCAAACTGAATTTTTTTTCAGTCGCTAAGTCATGTTCAACTTTTTTATGAAACCATGGATTGTAGTCCACCAGGCTCCTCTGTCCATGTGACTTCCCAGGCAAGAATACTGGAATGGGTTGCCATTTCCTTCTCCAGGGGATCTTCCCAGCCCAGGGATTGATTCTGCATCTCCTGCATTGACAGGCAGATTCTTTACCACTGAACCACTAGGGAAGCCCCTTTTAGGGACATGTGTTATTATTACTCAGTATTATGATATAAACCAAGGTAAAAGGGGTGATGGAGTTTATATGACCAATTATACAGATAAAAGTATGTATGTCTGGTCATGAAAGAGAAATTGTTGGTGAAAATGTTCATGAATGAAACAAATGATACTTTTTAAATTTCATTTTTCTAAATTTGAGAATCATTTTATTTGCAACACTACATTCAACAGCCCTGTGAAGTAGATGTCATTATCTGACTTCGTAGAGAGGTTAAATGCATTTTCTCAATTCACTGGGCCAGTAACTGGAGAAGTGTAAACTTTAAAACTTTATTACGCTGGTCCTAAGTGAAGTTTTCTTTCTTGTCTTATGCTTCAATGGAAACTGAGTTCCACCTCTACTTGGCTTTCCTCCATATTAGCCACAACCCTCTGGCCCCCAGCCCCACCCCGCCAGGAATCAACTCTTATCTTAGTACTAAAATTAATGAGAATAGGCTTACTGAAAAGTCAGGAGTCTAAATGTTTAGACACTATCCTTTCTCTTTTCACAGTCTTTGTTGTCTTTTTCAAAGAATCTTTACTAGTGAATTCACTCCCTCTGTGTGAGTGCCTAAAACAAAATCTGATGAAACTGAACACAGCATTTCTTCTTAAATTGGTTTGCTGAGACACAGCTACAAGATCTCAAGTGTGCTTAGCCAAATTGTGTAGTAACTTAGATTATCATTAAAATGTCATCAGAAAATTTTCTATTCTGTGCTGATTTGTTTACTTGAATCTACAAAGATAAAGGCCTGAAATGCATCTGCTACATCAGTTTGGTTCAGTTATCAGTTGCCGCTGACTCTTTGTAATGCCATGGACTGCAGCACTCAAAGCTCTGTCCACCACCCACTCCCAGGGCATGCTCAGACTCCTGTCTGTCAAACTGGTGATGCCATCCAACCATCTCATCCTCTGTCATCCTCTTCTCCTCCTGCCTTCAACCTTTCCAAGCATCAGAGTCTTTTCTAATAATTCAGGTCTTTACATTAGTTGGCCAAAGTATTGGAGTTTCAGCTTCAGCATCAGTCCTTCCAATGAACATTCAGGACTGATTTCCTTTAGGATTGACATTGTCTGGGGCCAGATAACAAGGTTCGGGTCATAGGTAAGTAGANAGAGTCTTTTCTAATAATTCAGGTCTTCACATTAGTTGGCCAAAGTATTGGAGTTTCAGCTTCAGCATCAGTCCTTCCAATGAACATTCAGGACTGATTTCCTTTAGGATTGACATTGTCTGGGGCCAGATAACAAGGTTCGGGTCATAGGTAAGTAGATGGAAGTGATACACATCACTTTCAGGTTTGGCATGCAAGACTCCCCCAAGTCTGATCCTCCCACATGCCAGCTGGTGATGGATAAGGTGATCTTGGAAGATAATATTCAAGAAGACAGAATCCTTTTAACTTTGGGTCCTTAATGACAAGTGAGACAGAAGAACCTTTCCATCAACCAATAATAGGATATATATGAACTAGACATAAAATTTTACTATGTAAAGCCACCCAGATTTGAAGGTGTTTCTATTATAATAACTAGTAAACCTTAATTGTTCATGTATCACATTGGAATTGCTGGATTTTATTTTTCTTTAAACAGTGTTATCAATTGGATTCTAAAACACCATGTCCTTATTTGTGCCCTGTTTATTCAGCCATTATGTCTTGGTTGTATTAAAAAGCCTACCATATTTTCTGAATTTCAACTACTGGAATGCCACTGTATTCAATCCTTGAACAAAAATTCCCTAAGTGATCTCATCTAAGGCTTTAACCATCTGTATGATTTTGATTCCCGAATTTTTATCTCCAGTCTTAATCTTTCTGCTAAACTCCAGATTAATATGCAAAATTTTATTAATCTTCTCCACTGGTATGTTTGGCAGGCTTCTCAAAAGAGTATATTCAAAAAAAGTTAAAGATAAGAAAAAACATCTCTCTCTCTCTCCCAAATCATTTCTCATATTACCACACCTGATCTATTACTCTCTGCTTCAGGAAATAACATCACAATTCACCTGCTGATTCAGGGGAAAACCTCAGAAACTCTTCTTGATTAATGTCTTTCCCTCTGTATCAACTCTTAGAAACTTGTGTTACCTCATTCTTTACAATTCATCCTGCAAATGAAATGCACATACACACCATATGTATCAGATAAATATACAGAGCAGTATCAACACGTCTTTGGGTTCTTCCTATTCAATATCCTCCTGAAAAAATTAGTATTATTATTTTGACTTTTGTTATCTTTTGCCTGTACTTGTTTTTTATGCATTTTAAACTTTCCTGAGGTTTAAGTTAGTGCACTAAACTGAATATATTTATACAGTTTGATTTGATTAGACACATGAAAACAATGAAGTGATCACCTTAACTAAGACAAAAAATACTTGAATAACCCAGTTTTGTCTGTTTTGAACCCTAAATAAAAATGATAATGCAGTGTATTTACTTTGGGGAAAAATTTGCTTTCTTTCATTGGTTGCTGCATCTATTAGAATCACTTCCCCTTGTTGTGTCTGAGTGCAGCTGTACTTTTAATTAAAAAATTAAATTTCTGTATAGGCTTGACATTTCTGTATAGCATTCCACTGTGTGAAGAGATAATTATGTATTTATACATTCTATTGTGAAATAATTAGTTTCCTATCTCTGGCTATTATGAGTAAAGTTGTTATCTAGTTTCCTAGAAATGTCTTTTAGTGGGGGGACATATGAACTCAATTCTCCTGGGAATATAATTAAAAGTGAAATTACATCATGGGGAGCTATAGATTCAGTTGTATTGAAACTGATGCACAGTTTCCCAAAGATATTTTAAAGATGTAAATGTTCACCAGTAACATAAGAGTTATTCCCCATCCTTGTCATTATTTCAGTTCAGTTCAATTCATTTCAGTCGCTCAGTCGTGTCCCACTCTTTGCGACCCCATGAATCGCAGCATGCCAGGCCTCCCTGTCCANGACTGTGGCTCAGATCATGAACTCTTTATTGCCAAATTCAGACTTAAATTGAAGAAAGTAGGGAAAACCACTAGAACATTCAGTTATGACCTAAATCAAATCCCTTATGATTATACAGTGGAAGTGAGAAATAGATTTAAGGGATGAGATCTGATAGAGTGCCTGATGATGCCATTATTTAATATCATAATTATCTTAATTTTTACCTGCTATAAAGGTTTTCTGGTATAATCTCATTTTTGTATATTTGCTTTTCCATGATAGCTAATGATTTTAACATCTTTTCATATGCTTAATAGTGTCTTGAACATCCACTCTTAAGAAGTATCTGTTAATAGCCTTTGGATAATTTTTACTTGGTGCTTTAGTTTATTTGGATAGATTTCTAGTATTTATTTATTTATATAAAATAAATGTAGAAAAATAAAAAAATAAAAATTAGTTATAATAAGTCATACTTTCTGCTTTAATGATTTAGAAATATAGTGTTAAAGTACTCTAAGGAACATTTAAGACCTGATGGCAGACCCAGATGGTAGAAATGAGCTAGAGCAAGAGTAGCAGTGAGCTAACGTGAGAGGATTAGCATCTGGAATGTGTCTTCCTGAGTTTAAGTAGTTAAATAGTTAGTATGAATATAATCAATACAGCCTGACTGAATCTTATCACAGGTGTATTTCTGAAAAGTTTTTGATCTGATTTTTCATATTTTTGTTGTTGTCATTACTATCTTACTTAAAAAGTCCAAATTTGGACAAGTTTCCTAGTAAGACATTCATCACTGAGAAGAGTTCATTTAGGATCCAAAAAATTGTTACCAGTTATTTTGAACTTAAACTTATGTTTCTTAAAAAAGTTAAGCTAATGAGCTGAGAAAAAAGTAACTTCACAATTTTTCTCTTCTACTCATTTATCTTTACTATATAATTTTGTTGTTGTTGTTCAGTTGCTCAGTCGTGTCTTACTCTTTGCGACCCAATTAACTGCAACATACCAGGGTTCCTTGTCCTTCACTTATCTCCCAGAGTTTGCTAAAACTCATGTTCACTGAGTAGGTGATGTCATCATCATCTCAGTATATAACTAATATGTTGTTAAATTATGGAAACTTATTTCCTTGATATACATAAATATGTATCATTATTTATTCTCCACTTATTCAACATCCTAAATCTATGTCTAGACATTCCATATATTTATGTGAGAATTCATGTACCTCTTAAAGCACTGAATAATTTGCAAAAGAGATTTTTTTTCTACTATAAGCATAAACTTGCTTCACTGTAAATTATTTTATTCTAAGGAATATTTTTTCCCAAATGTCTGGAGGTTACAGTTTTACTTTTTAAAGATATTTTATTACTAGATCATTAATATCACTCAACTTGTAAGGACAACAGAAATCTAATTACACCTGTCTATAGTGATACGTTCTTTACTTTGGCACCATAACTATTACTTATCATTTAGTGATCCTATAAGTACCACTAACGACTCCCTTGATGCCTCATATCTTGCCATCATTTTTTATCCATTCCCAAATACACGTTCTTTAATAATGATATAGATTCTGTTCTCATTTAACTTGGTAATCTCAACATCTGATGAGAACACCAAAAATCTCATCTCGGTGTTAGTCGTTTAGTCATGTCCTATCCTTTGCAATCCCATGGACCTATCCCATGGATAGGCTGCCAGGCTCCTCTGTCCAGGAAATTCTCCAGGGAAGAATACTGGACCTTCCTGACCCTGGGATTGAACGTGGGTCTCCTGCATTGCAGATTTTCTACCATCTGAGCCACCACATAAAAATCTCATCAAGCTAATTCTATTAATACCCAAGTTCTTTCATTGATGCAACTTCCACCAAGGACTTATCACACATGATTATGTCTCAGAAGGGAGCATTAGCCACCAGTTATTAAACACAGGAACCCTGGAGACATTTAAGTGAGAAACTCAATCATAGTAGTTTTTTTGACTATTCATTCCCCACATCTACTGAACTTGTTTAGAATTACAGAATCTTCATTCTTCTCTCAGGTGAATAAATACAGGGACCATGCTTAATTGTTTGTATTGCTTTTCATTTTATACTCTTCCTACACCAGATGTCTACTGAAAAGATGACCAGGAAAAACATGAATCCCAATCTGTTATCATGAGGACTATTTCCAGATAATATTTCAGTAATTAATAACTAGTAGTCAACACTAGCTGTGCATTAAAACCACATGAGGATCTTTAAAATTATATCAGATTTTTGCTGGAGTAAATTCTTGACTAAGTAAGTTTTGTGGTGAAGGTTCTATTCAATATTGGTAATTATTGAGACTGCAGTCAAGGATATGAACCATTGTAAAACAGGTAAATTCTGTTAGAATTAAGGGTCTCTCTTCAATACACTATCAAAGTAAATACAATCTACTTTTTGTTCCTGTTTTTTTCCTCTCCACTCAATAAGCACACTTCTAGAATCATTCATGTTCTCTCACACTCTGTTCCTTTGTCCTAGTTACTATAGTCCCCTTTATCTGGAATTCTCCCGCTGTTAACTCTGGAATTCCTAGTCAGTGAGCAGTTAACTACCCTCCACCACTAACTCTTTTGAATATACCTTGTTCAAATGGAGTGTGTACTTTAAATGAAGTGTGACTGCTCATGTGGACACCACTTGGTTCACTGCCACACTTAATTTGCTGAGAAGTGAGTTTCTTGATCATTTCAGTTTGTGGATTATCTTGATGGTGGATTAGACTTTCTGGAGGTCCATGGATGGTAGTTTTGACAGAAGTACTTCATGTAGGAATGGCACATCTGTGCACAGAGTAAGTGTGTATTTAAGTAATGACAAAGCATTGCACCATTCTGATGAAAGTGATCCCAATCCAATTAATCGACCCCTAGGTAACTGGTTGATCACCCCAGGGGTTGTGCCATATTTGCAACTCAGTGTTAGTCTCTGCTGCTGGTAGACTGGTCAGTTAGCAGTGACTGCTGCCAGGCTGGCCTTGGAGAGTGAAACTCCATGCCACTGAATCCATGCATTGCCTCTATATCTGTTACCATGTTCGGAAGCCCACTGGACAATAACAAGAATGACTATTGGGGAAAGAGGCTGGAAAGTGATAAGAAGTAGCTACTCTAAACATATTGGTATTATAGAGCTGTCTGATTATTTGTACTCATTCAAAAATTGGGGAGCCTAATCAAATGTATAAAGAGCCTATAGAAATGGAATAGGATGTTTACTTTTTCTTCCCTTATTACTTTTATGAGAGGTGTGTGAATTCATTAGTTCTTTGAGTATTGGCAGCTGACAGTAAAAGAATGGCTAACAAAGTGGAAAATGGCTGGAAGAACAGAGGTGGATAAGCTCATATTTGAATGAGAAACCAGAATATCTATACACTGACTTAGACATCTTTAAGGGAAATGATTTTTCTACTATGTAAAAATGACCCCAGAGTTTAAGAAATTGAAACATTGTTCAAATAACAATATCTACTCTTTCACAATTATGAAAATGAAAAGACAAACCACATATTGGGAGAAAATATTTGAAATGTTAAATTTGACAAAGAACTTGCTTCTAGATTATTGAAAATCTTACAGCTCAACAGTAAGAAAACCAACAATCACATTTAAAAGTAGGCAAAATATTTAACAGATAGTTGACAAAGTATATATATTTGCCCTATATGCAACCAATAAAATGTTTAACATCATTATACATCAGAGATATGCAAATTAAAAGCACAATGATGCCATTACACACCCATGAGAATGTAGGAAAGTGAAGAGTCTGACAGCACAAAGTGTTGATAAGGATTTGGAGCAAATGGAAATTTCATATCTTGTTGATGGCAATATAAAAATGGCACTATGGTAATAATTTTAGAATTTTATTTAGCAGCACCTTAAAATCTTAAACATATACCTAACTTATGGCTCAGCCATTCACTTAAATATTTACCAAAGATAATAAAAATATATGTTAATGCAAAGATGGGTAGATGAATAAACGTAGCTGCTGTAATCATAATAACTCAAAGTTGGCAATAAATCAAATATCTAGCAATAGATAGCTTGTAACTGATTTTATCTCAATAAAATTGAGTTAAAAAATGTCCTAGAATACATCCTAGCTTGTTCTGAATTGAAGTGAAGTGAAAGTCAAGCTTAACCCATATACAAGCAAAAGTGAAAGAAGAGTGTACACTGTTTTTTTTCCTCCTCTTTGAGTTTTTAAAAAAATATTTTGTAATGACAAATGTACATGCATAATAGTCTCCCTGCCTATATTCAGACCACACACATGCTAGAATAGGTAAAAACTTTTCTAAATATCAGTTGCATTGATGTTTGCATAATTCAGAACATGGACTCAGTTTAATCATATCCCAACATATAACTATGCAAGAAGCTCTAAGAACTCAATTCATATGTGAGATAATATCTATGCCCAAGCTACAAAGAGCTGAGATGACTGAAATGTCAATTTACCTATATCTAATAACTTGTTTTTATGCACAGTGAGATTCCTATTAAATCCTTTTTCTAAAAGAAGTTAGATTTTGGCACAACAATTTCCTGCTGCTTTTTCATATGGCTCACTTTCCTTCACCATTATAGTTGAGACTGCATCATTACTGTTGCAGAACATGAACTTATGATATGTGATGATGCTTTGAGGTAGAAGCACTGCAAATGAGAGCTGAAAGTCATAATACTTCCTTATCCTTGTCTTCTATTTGGGTACTGAATATATTCTTTCTATTTTCCCCTCCATTTATATGTGGCTATAAAAAACCTCTGGGTTTCGGGCTTGTATCTTTTTTTTTCTATTATAATTGGAAATACTATATTTTCATTTCTATTTCATTTCTAAGGCTGCTCTCTGCTGTAAAAATTCAGGGTTAAATTTTAGGTTGTATACAGAATTTTTTCACAGACAATAGAATGAAACAATATCAGTATTTTACACGACAAATAGTCAGTGATTCCTTCATAGCTTTCTTGAGAGGAAGGTGAATTTCCATAAAGGGAGAAATATCAGAGAAAATTTCAATAAAGCCCATATCAGAAAATAAAATTGATACCTATAATAAATCTCACCTTCAGTACTCCAGCACCAAACAATGTCTTGATCAAAGCTGGAAGGAACCAGCATGCTCTAGTGCATAATAATTTTGGTATTTTTCCCTCCATATACAGCACTAAAATTCTACTAGTATTTAAAGCTGTACCTTATATTTTTCCCATTGTAAAAGATAGTGTGGTATGAGATTTTTAAAAAGTTAAATAAGCAAGATTTTATGTTCCTTGCATTGACCAAAAAAAAAAAAAATACTGAAGTTATTAGCTATTTGATTGGCATGAAAACAACTTTCCTAACAGAATTGCTTTATTTTTTAAATTTCATGTATTAAATTAGTAGAAGTACAACTTTCTCAATGGATAGCTTTTAGAATAGGTAACATATATTAAGCACTTACCAGAGAAATACACTTTTAATTAGTAATTAATACTACTTGAAATTTGTATAATCTAATAAAGAACAAATCCATTTTTATAAACTGAAGGACTTGAACATCTGTGAAGGGCATGTAGACCAGATTGTCATCAATTGTTATAATCTAAATTAATCCTGAATCAGATACTTTCACACTGCTATTATTAATATTATTTATAGATGTCAAAACTCAGGCTTAAAGAGAGTAATTAACTTGGACAGGATCACAGAGTTTGTAAGTGGCAGATTAGAACTGAAATCTCAGTCTATCTGACCGTAGGACTTAGGACCTTTAGTGGCAAATTTTATATCCAAAGCTTAATTTGTCCATGGAAATTACATCTATGCTCACAAAGGAATTAATTTTATTCCACAGTTTTACCAGTGGAATAAAATCCACTTCAGGTCATGGAATAAAGTCCATCTTCAGGTCATGGACTACCTTTCTATTTAAACAACATAACAATTAAAAATGATAAGCTCACATCATTGCTTATTTGAATCTGTGTAAAACATTTTAAAGAAATTATTTTATTTGGTACTAAAAGCTACCTTACTTTAAAAAAAAAAAAAAAGATAACTAAGACTTAAACAAGGGAATCTCCCAGAACAATGCTACACAAGATGAACTGCTAGAGCTGGATGCAAATCAAATTCATGTTACACAAAGTTCAAACAGGCTTTGAACAACTAAGGCCTCATTGCCTCAGACAGTGACCCACTAAAAAGGTGGTTCCTTTCTCAGTTGCTAAGACTCCCTTTTCTTATTTCTGCAACAATAGCATTCCGAACACATGTCTGAAATTCTGCTAACATAGGTATAAAGAGTACGGGACAGGTCAGGGCAGACAGACCGGGGTGAGTTCCACCTCCCACATCAGCAAAATAACTCACTAGAGAGAGTACAACCAGCTTGTCTGCATCCTGGTTTCCATCATGATCTCTATTTCCTTCCATTCCACATTTGCTTATACCCCATATGTATTCTTTACTTTCTTCCAAGGACAACAACTTCTAGACTTTTAGACCTTTGATCTTGGAGCTTATGAAATATTGGTTGACTATATTAACTCTAATTTGCCTATATTAATGGCTATCATTTACAGAGTACTTGAAATTTGCCAAGCTCTTTGGTAAGAGTATGTTATTCACTATTTAATATTATCCTACCAAATACTCTAACAGGTAGATACAATGATCATTCTCATTTTTTCAGATGTGGAAACTCAGGCCTTCCATTCTTTAGTTTTTCCAAGGTCTCACAGATTCCGTGTGGTGGGGTCTATATTTAACCTGAGATCCTCTGAGTCTTCATTTTTAATGAATACAAACTACATATGCTCAATGCTCTCTTTTATATGTTATGTTCTACAAAAGCTTGGATTTATAGTCTGGGATAGTTCTATTTATTTTTAGATCCTATACTTAAAGTTTTAGCTTTCGATATTCTGGCAGTGTAGCTAGTGAGAGAACAGAGCTCTGCTTGAATGTTTGGGATGATACAGAGAAGGCTACTTTACTTATGAGAAGCTTTGGAAAGGTTCCAGGTATTTATCACCTTTTCTTGATCTCTAGAAGAGGAGTGGCTAATTCAATTAACTATACTTTTTACCCTTGTCCAATCTGTTTGCTGTAATTTAGGACTAGTCCATTTTGATACTAAGACAGGCCATATCTAAATCGATTTTCAAACAGTGTTCTCTTGTTTGGCTAGTTGTAACTATCTGATACAATGAAAAGATGAAGTACATAATGTTTACCTCTTGGAGGTTGAAAATATAATTAATATTGATATGACTAAAAAAATTACTAAGAATGCACTAATGTATTTTCGTCATCTGTCACTTGACATTTACAAGGGTCAGATGATGCACAGATGTTGCCATTTCCATGTTTTTATCCAATATTACACTTAGATTCCAGAAACTGAATTCATATTTATAAGATAGCACTTGTTGCTATTGTGCAGTCACCAGGTCGTGTCCAACTCTTTGCAACCCCATGGACTGCATCATTCCAGGCTTCCCTGTCTTTCACTGTCTCCCAGAGTTTACTCAAATTCATGTCCATTGAGTTGGTGATGCTATCTAACAGAGATTTAAAAAGAAATCCTTAAAGATCCCTTCTTGTTTAAAGGAGAGTTAGTAATGATTTTATCTTATTTAAATGAAAGTTACATGCCTGAAAGCACAACCAATATGAAGCAGATTTAACTTCACGGATATTACAGGTCACCTACAGACACTCAGGTGTGTGTGAGAAAGCTAAAGACAAGATAATTCATTCAAAGGTATATATTTGGAAAAGGGCCCAAGTGAGATGCCTACAAATTAAACATTTGACAAAATTCCTTAGATAAATGGAAAAGGTCATTTTGAAAATTTGGTTTGATAGATTTTAACAGCTACATTATAAACTGTAATTGCAATTTAAACAACCTCTCATGTCATTCTAGAAAGATCTTAACCTACTTAACCTGCCACCCCTCTGTGCTTGCCAGTAAGACACAGATAAGATTTTATGAGCTGCTGGAGAAATTTTCCCATTACTTGATTCTACTATCTCTGTTACATGTAACTGACTTGAAAGTTAAATATGACCCATGGGTCTGTGAAAAACAAACAAACAAACAAAACTTAATACTTAAATGATGGGTCTTAATTCCAAGTGTACTTATGAAAGAAAAAGCAAGTAGACATCACTAAAAAGTTAATTTTTTCATACTAATATTCTATGTTTGTTTTTTAGAAAATATGAAGGCAACATGTATTTTCAGGATAAATTTTATCTACATGAAAATAGGTATTTCAATAGTTTTACATGAGTTTCAACTTTTGGAAAAATAAAGGTTATATTTCTTTTCCTTTAGGATATTCAAAAGCATTCTTTTGGAAAATATACAGTAAATTTCATTCAAAAGTGTGAAGCCAAAATAAACATAAACAATGCACGTCAATTCTTAATCTAGACCATGAATTACATTTCAATTGTGTCAAAAAATCATAAACTTACAGACACTTTAAGACAGATACGACAGTACTCAGTGGAATATCAAAATATAAAAGTAGCCCTTCTGTCCTTATTTGGCAGTTTGGCTAATTTCAAATTTAAGTATCATAATACATTACACTATTATAGTCTCTTTTCTCCTTTTAATTTTATTTGAGGAAGAAAAATCATTTTTTCAAAAGAAAAATACTGTGGCCATATTTCCCACATTGACTTTTACATTAATTTGAAGTATGCTCCAAATGTATTATAATAGACAAGTAGTGTAGAAGATTGAGGTAAAACTGTTTGAAAAAATATAAATACAATGAATAAAAAAGAAATCAGTATTTTTTCAGTTGTAAAGAAATAAATCATAACAAATCAACTCAATATATAATTTTTTTTAGCCAGGAATTAACATCCAATTTAAAGTTGTTTTGTTCAATAATGAGTTTACATTTCTAAGTGGATGCTACATATAGTAAATCTAATGTTCAAGAAAATAGCTTTCCTTTATGATTTAACACTTGTAATATTTAAAATTAAACAGTGTAATGCATGTTTTCTCAGATCTTTATTTGCCCTTGAAAATTTTTTTTTAGATTAGTATAGACTAATAAGGGAAATTTTAGAAAAGACACTGAAAATCTCTACTGTATTTTTACATACTTTCAATAGTTATTTAGTTAGAGCATTTAAAACCATTAACATGCTATGCTTCAAAAAATATCAAAATAGGACATGTTTCATAATAATAATGACTTTCATTTTACCAAGATTGTCTGCATTATAGTTTTGATTATTTATTAAAAAAAATAAAACTAAAAACACTAGCACTTGCATTAAATTTTATGGCTTTCATATTATTCTAATACTTTCACTAGTGATTTTTTTCCACTAGTAATTCTTATCTTGGTTTAACATATGGGAAATTTGAGGTTCAAAAAATTTCACTCAAATATTAATGAAAATGAACTGGAACTCAAACCCTGTCACCTGAGATACCAGTATGCAGGTCAAGCAACAGTTAGAACCAGACATGGAACAATGGACTGGTTCCAGAATGGGAAAGTAGTCTGTCAAGGCTATATATTGTCACTCTGCTTATTTAACTTTTGTGCTGAGTACATCATGCAAAATTCTGGGCTGGATAAATCACAAGCTGGAATCAAGACTGCCGAGAGAAATATCAACAACCTCAGATATGAAGATGATACCATTCTAATGGTAGAAAGGAAGAGGAACTAAAGAGTTGCTTGATGAAAGAGAAAGAAGAGAGTGAAAAAGCTGGCTTGAAACTCAACATTCAAAAACTAAGATCATCGCATCTGGTCTCATAATTTCATGGCAAGTAGATGGGGAAAAAAGTGGAAGCAGTGACAGGTTTTATTTTCTTGGGATCCAATATCACTGCAGATGGTGACTGCAGCCATGAAATTAAAAGACAGTTGCTCCTTAGAAGGAAATCTATGACAAACCAAGACAGAGTATTAAAAAGCAGAGATATCACTTTGGCAACAAAGGTCTGTGCAGTTAAACCTATGTTTTTACCAGTAGTCATGTAGGGATGTGAGGATTTGTCCATAAAGAAGGCTGAACATCAAAGAACTGATGCTTTTGAACTGTGCTACTGGAGAAGACTGTTGAGAACCCCTTGGACTGCAAGATCATATCAGTCAACCCTAAAGGAAATGAACCCTGAATATTCATTGGAAGGACTGATGCTGAAGCTGAAACTCCAACACTTTGGCCAGCTGATGCAAAGAACCAACTTATGGGGAAAAAAAAAACCAAAACCAAAAACAAAATACCCTGATGCTGGGGAAGACTGAAGGCAAATGGAGAAGGGGGAGGCGGAGGATGAGAGGATAAGCATCATTGACTCAAAAGATTTGATTTGAGCAAACTCTGAGAAATAGTGTAGGACAGAGAGCCTGGCATGCTGCAATCAATGGAGTCACAAGAAGTCAGTTATGACTTTGTGACTGAACAAAAACAACAGCAACAAAGAGCCCAGGCTCAGACTTCAGATGGGTAGAGGAAAAAATTTTTCCTCTGATATAGTATTCAAGATGTCTTTTTAAAAGATACTTACTCAATTGATTATTCTCCCCAATTAGATCTCTTTAGAAGACCAATAAAACCATAAACAGAGTTTAAATTGAATTAGTTCTGTATCTGGAAGAGGGATTTGGATAATTAAAGTTAATAAATTATGACAGGCAAAAATAAACACAAGCACAAAAATTTAACGAATGCCACTAAGGACCATATTAACTATCTGACAAAGTCACATATGCATGTTACTTATGTAGATGGATAAAATAACAGCACAACATATATGGATCATGCCACTTAAATCTTAAGTGGCATGAATGCAATTATTCCTTAAAGCAAGGATAATTTTAGTTCAGGAAAGCAGGGGAAAAAAATGACTTAAAGAAAGAGAAAGAAACCCAAATATTCTTCACAATTCAAAGATCTAAGCTTACATAAGAACTTAAGTTTAAGGCTGGTACTCACTCCCTGGTGCATTGTGAATGGATGAACCAAACCCTTAGAGATGCTACATTTTTGACATTTCATTAACCACAGATCTTTTCCTTCTTTTCAGGAGAGCCAAGTACAAGTTANTGCTAAAGCTGAAACTCCAGTACTTTGCCCACCTCATGTGACGAGTTGACTCATTAGAAAAGAGTCTGATGCTGGAAGGGATTAGGGGTAGGTGGAGAAGGGGACAACAGAGGATGAGATGGCTGGATGGCATCACTGACTCAATGGACGTGAGTTTAAGTGAACTCTGGGAGATGGTGATGGACAGGAAGGCCTGGCGTGCTGCGATTCATGGGGTCACAAATAGTCGAACATGACTGAGTGACTGAACTGAACTGAACAGTTTCTTATGGGATATAGAAAAGACTGAACCATGTATTTTCTCTCAGAATTAGATAAAAATAAAACTTTTGAAGTTTATTTAAAGACAAGTGATTAGCTTTATTCAGCCCCTTTGTGTCATCTTTGCCTACCACAGCTTCATTGGAGGCTTACCTAGTAGTGCCATGGAATGTTCCTGACTTCAGGTTCTATGAACTTTTAGATATTCAGTGAGATCTTATGTTGAGTTCACTTAAGACTCCAGAAAACGTAAAGCTATTTTTTAAAGATACTTATCAGTGAGTGTACCAAACACAGCCCTTAGAGACTAAGAGCCTGCCTGGACCAATTCCAATTTTTAATGCTCCCTGGTAATTTGAAAGTAAATGAAGTATGAAAATAAAGTTACAAAGTTTTAAAAAATATTTTACATTTAATTAGTTAAATGTAAACAAACAATATACAATGACTTAAATGTAACCATATTACTTTTTAGATTCTTCTTGAATAAACCTTATGAGACTTAGGCCTAAAGGACTTTCTGGTCTCTAAATATTAGTCTTGATATGACTCTCCGAAAATACTCAAGGGTATTGAAAAAAGACAAAGTGTAGCTCCTACAAATGAGTATTTTTAAAAGAACACTCATTTAAATTCAGGTAGTATAGTGTGACGGAGAAGGCAATGGCACCCCACTCCAGTACTCTTGCCTGGGAAATCCCATGGACGGAGGAGGCTGCAGTCCATGGGGTTGTTGAGAGTTGGACACGACTCATTGACTTCACTTTTCACTTTCATGCATTGGAGAAGGAAATGGTAACCCACTCCAGTGTTCTTGCCTGGAGAATCCCAGGGATGGTGGAGCCTGGTGGGCTGCTGTCTATTGGGTCACACAGAGTTGGACATGACTGAAACGACTTAGCAGCAGCAGCAGCAGCAGCAGTACAGTGTGAAACTAACAGTAGAAACTGCAGGGAGTGATTATTGATACTACTACTTATAGCTGTGTGAACTTGTGTTTCCTCTTTTGTATAATAGAAATAATAATATTACTTATTTTATAGGGTTAATGTAAGGATTAAATGACTTAATATACACAAAGTGCTTAGGAGAATTCCTTGGCATATACATGTTTTGTTTCTAAATAAATAAAAAAGAAATAGCATTGTCACGTTGTCTTAGCTTCTATAACAAATTCTCAAAGTTTTAGTGGTTTGAGTTCATGTGATTGTGTTTATCACAAACCCATGTGAGTTTGGAGACTTTATTAAAAAACCCTGCTCAATGTAGTTAAACAGGGATCCAGGCCACTTTAATTTTGTGGGTCTCTCTCTCATCCTGATGTAGCTCCCAGGCATTTAACTGGCTGACAGATAAATTAGAGTGTGTAGAGAGTCACTTAGGATGTTTTATGAGAGTGCGCATTTCTACCCATATTCCACTAGCCAGTCCTTAGTGACATGGCCCTAATCAAGTAAAACAAAGCCTGCAAACTATTCTTTCTGTATACCTGGGGCAAGGAAACAAGGTTGATTTGCACCTGACAAACAAAGAAATGTACATTGAAACTATAACATTAAGTTTTGATCTACCTCAAAAGAGTTTGAAAAAACAGTACAGTGGCACTTAACATTCATAAAGAATCTCAATTTTTTATGGCTTCCACATTCTTTTTTTCCAATAAACATGTGGAAGTCAGTTAATAAAGATGGATAAGTATTGTTGACAATTATTTACATCTTAAATCCACAGGAAATTATTGTTAGGTTGACTATGTAAAATGAACTCTCTTTAGTATATATTTGAAGTATGTTTTTCCTTTGGACAGACCAAGCTCCTTCCTTTTCTCCTTGTTTGTTTTATGACCCTAAAAACCAATTTTCTCTAAAGGTCATTTTACCTCTAAATATTTCTTAAATCCATATACTTCATTCCACTTATTTGGCATAATTTGAGATCAAATTATCATTTTTCTTGCCTGGATGATTCCATTGACTTTTGAATTGATCAACTTATATCTACCATTGTCTGCTTCCAATTTATTTACTGCAGCCATTTGATTTTATCACCTAAATATTTTTACAATCAGTCCATTTCTTCGAGTCAGCTCCTTCAAACACTAATTTAACTGACTTACACATTTCTTTCGGTGACATTCTCTTACCTGGTCTCCACCATATAAATCACCCTTCATTTCTAGGACATGTAGGGATGCTTCCTGTCCTAGGGCTTTAATAAAAGCTATTCCTTACATACAAAATTTCTTCCTGCATACATTGGTTAGGTAATTCCTACTCTGAATCAGATCTCAGAGATTGCTTCTTCAAAGACACAGTGCCTCCTAGACTATGCATCATTTTGTTAACTTTCTCATGGAACCTCTGACTCTTATTCATAGTACTTCTTTATAATAATTAATAAATAGCGCAATTAGATACTATTATCTGTCCTTTACGTAAATGTTGTCTGTAAGACTGTATTGATCAGAACACGATATATCTCTAGCACTTGGCAATATGCATTACAAAGAGAAGACATTTAATACTTACTGAGCAAATGTGGCTCATTTTAATCCTGCATCACCAAATAATTTAATTCATTATCAGTTTATGTTTGATTTCTTACAATATACTAAGAACTGTGCTGCATGTCATAGATTCAAATTTAACTGAACAGTCCTATGGTCTTCAAGTTGCTGGTAATCCAGTGGAGGGGCCAAGAAAGTAAAAGAAGGATAATAAAATGTAATAAATATTTGGGTACAAATTTCATGAGGAAACAAAAGAACATTTATAATTTTTCTTTTTTAATGAGGGAATTTAAGAGATAATATTTTAGCATTTTTCCCTTTGTCACTGTGGATCTTGACATCTACCAAATCGAGGAGGGCAAGTTCATGCATAAAGCCCTATGAACTTAAATTCCAAAGGCACAACTGGTTAATGAAAGGAATCTCTCTGAGAAAAAGGGAGTTCTATATTGATGAAGACTTTACTGATTTCAAGGAAGAGAAACACATCGTGTAAATGAGACACCCATTGCAGAAGTACAAAGAGATACCACGGACAGAATAATTATTCAGTATGTAGTAAATATAATGTTAAAAACTTTTGACCCCATGCTTTATTTATATATTAAAGTAAATATCATGCAAATGTTATCTCAAATCAACTAGGTTTCCATAAAAGTGAAAACCAAAAAAATCCTCAATAAAGAGAATTCTGAACTATAATTTATCCTCTTTGTCTTCATGAACAGATCTATTTTATTGTTTTTATATCTAAATCTTATAATTGGAAAAATCTCTCATCCAAAGATTTTCTTCATCATTTGATATTCCAAATTTAACCACAGCTAATTCCTCGTTGTGAATTCTATGTCTCAACAATCTCATATTTCCAGTTTTAATACTAAACAGGAAACAAAATTTTATTTATTATATTTATATTTTGTTTCTGCATAAGGATGACTGATGATTTCAGAGTCTGGATTCATATTTTATATAATCATTCTATTAATTTTATGTATTTATTCTATTTACTCTCTCATTTATTTATGCTTTACACAGTACCTCCTATCTACCAGGCATTGATTTACTAGCAATAAGACGGAGAACAGTATTGTTTAATGTCTGTGACCCAGATAATTCTTTAGTTACCAGTGCTATTTAATCTATCCCTTAACTGAAAATATGAAGAGAAAACTTAGAATCACCAATGATTTAAAGTGAAAAACAAACAAGGTGGCTCAGAGGTAATGAATCATCCTGCCAATGCAGGAGATGTGGGTTCATTCCCTGGGCTGGAAGATCCCCTGGAGGAGGAAATGGGCAACTCACTCCAGTATTCTTGCCTGGGAAATTCCATAGAAAGAGGGGTCTAGCAGGCTATATAGAGTCCATGGTGTCACAAATAGTTGGACATGACTGAGCACATACATATTGGAACCAAATATTTGAAACAGAAGAACTTACTAACAACATAAGGAAGGAAAGAGAAAACCACTCATTAATAAAATAAATATCTTTGAAGGGATAATACATCCATTAAAAGACATAAGACACTTTCCATTTTTGATTCTATAGGAAGTCAGATAAACTGAAAATACTCTAGTTATAATCCCATAGTAGTCCATGAAATATTAAAAACATGTTGATATTGTATAGCTTAGCTGCCAGGACAGTAAGGGAAGATCATAGGTATAGATTTTTTCTAAAAGAAAGAAAACCAAAAGAATCACAGTGGTTAAGCCCATGCTTTGATAGTGGTGGCAGTGGAAGTGAAATTATGTGGGAAGGTTGGGGGAGATAGCTAATCTCTTTAAACAAAAGATTATTTATCTTTTATTTTATTTTGCTATAATTTTAGAATCACAGAAAATTTTCAAGAATGGTGCATATAATGCCCCAAAACTCCTCTTTGAGATTCTCAAAGTGTTGAAATTTACTTACCCATAATTTCTCATTTTTCAACATTTGTCTTTTTCTTCATCTGCACCCATTTTAGAGGCATAATTTGAGGATCATTTGCCAAAATTAATTGAAAAAGTAATGAACAAATTGTTAAATTAACAAAAAATTTCATAAAACACAACTAAGAAAAGATGAAGAATTAGGAAATGCCCTAAATTCAAATAGGTATGTTATATATAAACAATCCTCAATTAATTTATCTCAATCTTCCTCCTCATGAAAGACAGTTTAAAATGAAAAACTGTAACTTTGGAAACAAGTAACCAAAGCTTTAAACACCTAGATATTAGATATCTGATAACACAGAGAATTACTCTATCTCAGAACTGTGGGAAAAAAAGTCATGATAATTAGTTTTGCATATGTATGTGACTATTAAACAGAATTAATTGTTCTACATCATGTGTATCTACAGAGTCATTTCTAATATCTTTGAGGTACAATAGAGTGAAACATAATCACCAATGTAATATTAAGAAAGAAATAAGATCTTTTTTGATTTCATTATCATTAATGCTTTCACTAGTTTAAGATCATTTATCAGCTTATAAGGGCTTCCCAGGTGGCTCAGTGGTAAGCAATCCACCTGCCAATGCAGAAGATACAGGAGAAACAGGTTAGATCCTTGACCTGGAAAGATCCCTTGGAGCAGGAAATGGCAACCCACTCCAGTATTTTTGCCTAGGAAGTATTTTTGCCTAGGACAGTATTTTTGCCTAGGACAGAGGAGACTGGTGGGCTGCAGTCCATGGGGTCACAAAGAGTTGGACAGACTGAGCATACACACACACACACACGCACAAATACACACACATCAACTTACAAACATCTCTTGGGACCTATCCTTTGGAACAACATGTCTTCTGAAATTGTTCACTATGATCATTTGCTTCTTATACAGAATTCATGCTAACATAATTGCCTTAAAAAAATGTCTCTTTAAATGTACACACTATCTTAGCAAGATTATCTATTTGCTTATGAATCTATCTGCATATGAATCCATCTTCAGTTCTCTTCTATTGTTTACATATTCCTAAAAATGTGTTAGGTTAGAGCCTTATTCATTCACTTGTCACCCACAAACTAAGTTACCTAACAGATTCTAGCCATTTTATGCTATCTTATGTTCNATATGAATCCATCTTCAGTTCTCTTCTATTGTTTACATATTCCTAAAAATGTGTTAGGTTAGAGCCTTATTCATTCACTTGTCACCCACAAACTAAGTTACCTAACAGATTCTAGCCATTTTATGCTATCTTATGTTCATGATTTTTTTGTCTCTCTCTAAGTGATGATTCTAAACATAATTGAAAATGTTTCTAATATTGTTCTACTTATTAAAAAAATCCAAAACTGAGAAGCAGAAGCTTAGAATTATAGTTCTAAAAGCAATGTCTCTGTGGTGTGCTGGAGTTAGGCCTATGCTGGTAATGCTAACAGAGGAGTGCAGTTAATTATACAAGTGGTTACCAAAACTGAGTATAGCTTATATTATGCAAGTAAATTTCAATAAAACTTGCATTCAGTACAAAAACATTAAAATATTCATTCAATTCATTTTACCTAGAAATACACTATCTGAATTTCAACATCATGCTAATATTGCAGTTAGGCCTATAAATTCCACAAATATATATCTGCAATTTTCTGAGACTGAATTCTAGCTGAAGAGCAAACACCATTTATTTATTTATTTTTGGCTATATAGCACATAGAAGCTGCAGTTACCCTTTAGTGAAACAGAACATCCTAGCTTGAATAAAGAATTTTACAGGCTCTATCAGAAGATATTTATATGAAAACTATATATTTTAAGTATAAAAGCAGTTTCCAGGAATCTCTTCTATCAGTTTCCTATGGCTGCTATAACAATTTCCCAGAAATGGCAGCTTAAAACAAGGGGAATTTGTTAAGCCATCATTCTGAAGTTTAAAGCCAGTGTCACTGGGCCAAATCAAGGTATCAATGTTGCACTTCTGCAAGTTTCAGAGGAAATCCCCTCCCTTACCTCATTTAATTTCGAGTAGCTACCATATTCCTTGTCTTGCGGTCCCATCGCTCAAATTTCAGCCTCTGTTGTCACACTGTCTTCTCTTTCATCTGTCAAATCTTCCTGTCTTCCTCCTGTAAAGAGACAAGTGATTGTATTTAAGGTCTAGTAGGCTAATGCATAGACTTGGATAACTGTGATATTGAATGGTTTGCATTGGAAATGAACAGAGATCATTCTGTCGTTT